>JARYHS010000630.1:0-10641 GCA_031002005.1 Vandiemenella viatica | reverse complement strand
ACGATATTTTGTACTGTTTTCTCCTGTCAGACGATCGTAAATTACATACAGAGATAGTTAAATAAGAGAAATAAATATTCACATGCTGTTGTGTGTTCTGTACCTTATTTTAAACGTGACAAATAATATGAATAAGAAGCTACATCGCTTTGCTTTTCAGCGAACCCCTAACCCCTCCCACCCCCCACCCCTAGACGGTGCCACGTAGTTTATGGACGCTCCATTCACTGCTGGGTGAAATTTGATAATATTAACTGGGTAAAATCCGGAGTGTTTATATTAAGGTGGACTATTTCCATTTTTGCCTTCTATATAGGTGCCTGCAGAAAAACGATTCCATTCACTACAGCATCAGAATTCAGCAACTCATTTGGAAAATGTTACCAGCAGAAATGCTTCCAAAATGAAGCAGAGTTTGATTACAAGTTCAAAGCTGGGTACAGAAGATTCATTTAAGCTGCGTCTACGTGAAGCTCTCCCTGCCACTATTATACCAGTTGCAACCCTCCAGAATGCAATCCTGAAAATATTTTTGGAATAATTTTGTAACAGAAAATACCAGATGAATCTACTTTAAGAAAGAATTACTTGCCTCAGATGTATGACAAAACAATTGAAGAAACAGGGGTGGACATTGCTGGCCTTTTATCTGGTTAAGTGTAGATGAGGCGACAGATGCTTGCGGCGGATACATAGCCAGCGTAGTTTGTGGACAAGCTCGCATGTGAGGAACCTCATGTCATTAAGTGCAGAGAACTTCCAACGACAAACCACTCTACCGTGTCAATTGCAGTAAGGGATGAATTAAAGGTATTGTGGCCAGATCCAGAGCACTGGGATAAGTTGCGGTTGTTGGTGACAGTGCAGCTTATATGATAAAAGGGAAGTGTTAGAAGGCATTCCATCCCCGAATGGCGCATGTCGCCTAGTTCATGGCTCCACCGGGTAGCTCAAGAAATTCGGGAACAGCATCCTGTAGTTCACGAGATAATTTCTTCTGTGAAGAAAATAAACTTTAAAGAGCCAAGTCGAGTCACTACTTTCAGGGGAAAGCTTCCATCAATCCCTCCCGAGCCACTAGTGACACGATGGGGACCTGGCTCTCAGCCGCATTATATTATGAGAGCATCACGGAGGTCATCGAATCATTAGATGAAACCGAAGCTATTCCTACAGTAAATGCAAAGAAAGCGTTGTACTCTGTACCAGCTGCACAGGAGTTGACCAAAATAAAGGAAAATTTTTACAACCTACATTTTCCTTCAAGGAGTTGGAAGGAGGCACTCTACCGTTGACGGAAGCACTTCAAATCATCCAAGAAGTGAGGGCCAAAGTGGCTCCTGGACCAATTGAGTGTCTGTAGCTAAGAAGATGCAGGCTGTTTTAGCCCGCAGTCCAGTTTTCAAGATGATGGAACAAATAGGCCGTGTTCTCTCTGGACTAAAGGAACAAGAAATACTGCCTTGGAATCCTAAGGAAATCGCTGATATGAAGTTCGCTCCTCTTACCTCATGTAAGGTGGAGCGTTGTTTTTCCGCATTCAAGAGAATTTGACGGAAGAGATAAGAGGTTTAATCCTGAAAATCTGTCAAAATATTTCATTGTTCAGTGTCATATTAGATGTTTTAAATAAGTGGTTTACAACCCACAATAAAACAAAATATTTTGAACGTAATTGTGGTTTTTTGTTGCATGTTTTTAATGTGAATGAGCAATGTAATTTTAGAAGTTTTTAAGGAATACTTGACACTGTATTATAAAGTCACAAGTTTTTAACACTTTTTTTTTTTTTTTTTTTTTTTTTTTTTTTTTTTTTTTTTTTTTTGCTGTCGTCAGTCTTTCGACTGGTTTGATGCAATCCTCCATCCCTTCCTATCCTGTGCTAACCTCTTCATTTCTACATACCCTTTACAATCCACGTCCTCAATTATCTGCTTCATATATTCTAATCTCTGTCTACCTCTGCAGTTCTTACCTTCAACTGTTCCCTCCACTAACAAATTAACCAATCCAGCATGTCTCAAAATATGACCTACCAGCCTGTCTCTTCTTTCCGTAAGCTTCTTCCATAAACTTCTTTTCTCACCCATCATTTCTAAAACTCGTTCATTTCTTACTTTGTCTGTCCACCTAATTTTCAGCATTCTTCTGTAGCACCACATTTCGAATGCTTCAAGATTCTTTCTTTCCGGTATTCCTAAAGTCCATGGCAATATATATTTTATTTCCCTTAAAAAAGTGTAAATTCCTAAATCAGAATTTTAAAAACCTATAAAAGCCTAAAACGTGAATTGAATGAACCTAAATTTGATTTTTTTAGATCCTAAAAATCCGGGGCTTAGATATTACTATCTTAGCGTTATAACTGATAATACATTACCGACGGTAATTTTTATCATTAAGTGACATATATTTAGTGACACCAGAGCTAAACCGTATGTTACTCACCTCAAACTGCATGGCCCTTTCAGCTGCTGCAGTGTCGTCATCTGAAGTCGTGTTGGGTTCGTACCAGATGCTGTTGAGCGTTATGCCCACCCTACCTGTAAGCAGATCTCGAATGTTGCAGTACTAGAGTCTGTGGTGGGATACACAAGGGATTAAATCTAATACTGCTCAAACAAAGTCTATTCTGTGTGATTGTTTTTCATCTCACTAGAACATATATTGGTAGTTCCGTTTCAATACATTTTTAGTAATAACAGATAAAATTGTGTCTCATTTGGGCGTTTCGCGTTCTGAATTCTGTACTATCAAACTTGTAAGAATTATGTGTGTTGAGATTCTTAGTAAATTACTACTTTAATATTTATATCAAGGATCATTATTATTATTATTATTATTAGTACGAAAGTATATATTTTCAAGAAACTACATCTATCTATATAAAAATGGATGAATGTTTGTTTGTTTGTTCTTCATACAAATCAACAGTTTTTCATGCTTTCTCGATGAAACTTTGCACACTTATCCTTTGAAACAGGAAGATAATTACTGTCTACATTTGGTTGAAAAATTTCCCTTCGAAACGAAGTTTTCTGGTTCAAATCGGGTAATTAGGAGCCGAGCGTTATGCCCACCCTACCTGTAAGCAGGCCCACAATCAGCATCACCAGTTACAGTCTCGAATGTTGCAGTACTAGAGTGGATGTGTAAGTCTCTGTACCACCTGTGCACTTAGCGGTATGGTAGCTCAGTGGTTAAAGCGCTTAGTTACTGATATTTGGAGCGTGGTTTCCAGTTCAAATCCCGGTGGAAGCAAAGGTTTTAAAAACTGGTTGTGATTGTATGAGTCACGCCTGGACCGTCGGTTGTTCCGATTGCATGTTCGTCTGTAGATATCACAAATTTATGGGTGCAATCCAGTAGGTGTAAGCTTTTTTTTTTACGCTATATTGATCCCTCAGTGGTTAATACTCTCGCAGTCAGAGAGAGAGAGAGAGAGAGAGAGAGAGTTAAACTGTAGATATCACAAATTTAGGGGTGCAATGCGGGACAAATCGTAGGTAGTCTAGCAATGCTGTAAGTGTATAGTTTTTTACGTTATATTGATCCCTCAGAGGTTGTTACTATCGCAGTCAGTGTGTATGTGATCTGCACTAATCTATACTAATATTATAAAGCTGAAGAGTTTGTTTGTTTGTTTGTTTGAACGCGCTAATCTCAGGAACTACTGGTTCGAATTGAAAAATTCTTTTTGTGTTGAATTGACCATTTATAGAGGAAGGCTTTAAGCTATATAACATCACGCTGCGACTAAAAGAAGCGAAGAAACAATGGAAAATGTGGAAAAAAAGGGGGAAATTATTCATCTTTGAGGGCTTCTGTTGCGTGCGCTGAGAAAACGGTTCAAGATACCAAAAAAATATGTATGGAAGGATTATTCCTCTTGAAATGATCTAAAAAAATGTCCGCGACAGTATATGTCTATCTTTTAAGATTAACTCACTAGAACCGTTTTTATGGTAATCAAATTTGGTCGAAATTAATGCATTATTACCAATTATTTGTTAGAGTTGTATCAACATAATAATATTAATCTTTATCCAAATAAATGTGTTGTTGATTAAGAGTATTTAATTGTGAACAAAATTGTCTTTGGCATCACTTAATTTCAATGAACATCTTAGAAGATATTACGCGCGGTCGGCTCCCTTATGAACGGTTGTATGCAGCGTTATTTGTTTTTGCGATATAATATTGTCGTATAATAATTCTTACTGACCCCCCCCCCCCCCACACACACACACAGCCACACAAAGACACACACATCCCCGCACCTTCGTTTGTTTTGCTGTTTTTAAATACTGTATGTTGGAAATTTATTCTCTTCATGAGACAGGTTCGACGGTAGAATGATATAGTGATGGCTTTCCTGTCACATTTTGCCCACTCGGTGTTGTTTGGGACTAATGCTACGTTACCAACAGCTTTCTATATTTAATTCTGGCAACGAAATTCTTAATCCACGCGTACGAAGTCACGGGTATCAGCTAGTACAAGGTATAAAATTATTTCATGTCAGTGTCTCCATTTGATAACTAATACACAGTAATCGGCGTTGTGTCTAATGATGATGAAGAGAAGTAAAATTAACACTTCATGGTGATGTAAATAGGAATTATTACCATAAGCGAAATGTATTCATTCTTCTAGTAATAGGTAATTATGCATGAAAAACAACATATAAAACAATAAAGGAAAAACGAACTAGATTTTAAAGATTTATCTGTCTTCTTCATGGCTGAAAGAATATAAATTGCTACTCTTGATCATGTAACAAATCAATATTAGATTATATTTTGGTTTATTTCTGATATGGAGAAACTTGATGTCACAACCATTTTATTCCACACATACCCAGCGTCGTGGTGCAGGTCAGTAGAGCGGTGTTGAATGTAATTCTGGATCCACTGATATGAATACTCTTGTGACTAGCTAAAACATCGTCCTACTGCAGTCGAGGAGGTCGGCGTATCCACCGTCTTGATCATGTTGTATAGATGGCTTTCCTTTCGCATCTCGGCGATTCCAACGACGGTTACGAGTTTGAGAATAAAAAATAACACAGTACTGTCTAGTTATGCAACATGACGGTGGCCTTGCAAATCTGCATTCAACAATAGCAGCGAAATGTGAGAGCTTTGGTTCGCGAAGTGCATGAATTAATCGCCGGATGAAAATTTAGAAGGATGACAGTTTTACATGAAAAAAAATGGCTAGTAAAACTGTCATGGAGAGATTAAAGTGTCTACTCTCTTAATCCACTGGTAAATAACGTGGATGGGTACAGTTTTCACAACAGCTACATTTGTATTAATTGCATGCTTGAAGAGGAAAGTGTCGTAGAGAAAAAAGCGTGACTAATATAAACTATTAGAGTTGTATCACTCCATCGCTTCTCTGATGATCTGATGAACTTTCTCTAATTTTGTGCACGATAGATACCCAAACGCCAGATGGCTGAAGGGAAGGAGTGGTGATAATTGCATGAATCGTACACAAACTTATAAAAGTTGTAGCATATTTCAATAATTTCGTAGTTAATATTCTAGTGAGTGTAAGCCAGTCTCGGTGAGCTACAAGCCTGGGCGGACGTGGAACATGAGAGCGCGTTTGCAGAATCTGAACCCTTCCTGCAAGGCCACAGAGGCAAGCAGTTTTGACTGTGAGAAACAAGGTTCGAAATGTTCTGGTACCTTCTAGAAAGACGCCTCCAACTGGCCAATTAAACTTTGCATCAACAGCGCGTGATGTGAACTGGCCAATGGGAGACAGGCACCCCACCCTCAAGCGACAGTAGAGTGACGCGTTCTGTACCCGTCCTCTGCGCAGTTTCATTTTGAAGATCACGCCGTAAACTTGCCAATTTTTATGAAGCCAATGACTTAGGCAGTGTTAGAAATTACACCACCAGCTCCATCCTTCGTATGCTCACGAGGCGAGGCTTGTACCAACCCTCCCACTATTTTATTCAGCCATTCGGCTATAGTAAGGAAACACATTTCGCTTCTATGCATATTAAGATGTACGATTCATCTGTATCAATTCACTTATCTCTCCGAAGAGTTCAAGAATAAATGCCTGTTCATAACATCTCGGAAGTTATTTACAACAATACCTCAAGTCAGTAGTTAGAGTGATTATTTTAGTGCTTTCCAGCCCGTACTTGCAGACGCCAACGGGAAGAACCAGAAGTTGACGGCGAGCAGGCTGGACGAACTTACGTGCACGCAGGGGTAAGTCGAAGGTAATTCTTCGCTCGGCCATTACCACGCGACAAAGTAACGATAAGTTCAAGAATTGCGAAACAATTGGAAAGATTCTTTTTGCCCATCTGATGATTCGTGACACTCACGGCTGATACGTGATATGTGTTTCTGCAGCGGTATGTCATCAGTGTATGACCACTGGGGACGAGAGGTGAGTGCGAGCCAGAATGGAAGGACAAGGAATAGAGCTGTGCCTCGTCAACAGATAGGAAGTTGCGAGTGTAGCCTTCTGAAATCACAAATGTCCTGTCTGAAAATATGTTCGAAAGAAGATATTGGTAGCTCCTAAGGGAAATATTTTAAGCCAGTTGTTTGTCAAAAAAAAAGTCAGATTTTGACCGTATCAATGTGTTTCTTCGACGGGATGGGTGAAACAATACTGATAGATCAAATGTGCCGACTACTGAGGACCTGCATACTACACCACCTGATCTCTTACCGTCAGATCTGCAGGAGTTCCGTCCTCTGAGGACGCCGAACGGAAGGAAGATGACGAAGGAGTTGGGTGAGTGGTGCGTTGCCTACTGAGCACTCAACGTAAAGAATTCTATTGCTGCGGGGTAGTCCCCGATATTACGCCATGGCTAAAGTGCGATGAACTGTAAATATACTATGCTCAACAGTGATAATTTATATACTTTATTATTTAACTAGCCACAAAGCCCGTCAAAATTGACGGGTTTGGAGTATTCTGGCAATTAATTTCTTTTTAGTTGCTTACCTAAACAGAATTGTTTTGAAATGTAATGAGGTCAATGTGCTTGTAATTTCTCATCCCTTGTGATGTAGCAAAACGTTTTCAGTTGTCAACTTGATGCAGGTCGTATTTCAGTCAAACCACAATCTTCGCTAATACTGCGACTGAAGATCGACCTGTGTTAACGGATGACATAAATTACATAGCCTACAGTTGAAATAATGACCACAGTGAAAACGAAGGATACTAAATTAGATCATAACAACTTCAGTATTCTGGCAAATCACTTTCTTAGCAATCGCTTAAATAAACACAAAAATAAATCATAATATAATTTCTATTGCCTTGCGCAATAACAAAATGTTTCTGTTGCTATCCTGGTCCAGGTTGCATTTCAATCTAACAACAGGCAGTTTAATCATTATCGTGGAGTACCCACAATCTGATGATGCATTCTTGTAGACCTCGACGAATAAATCGAAAATAAAGAATAAAATTTTTTGATATCTTTCTTGGTTTTCGAGATATAGCATGTTGAAAATCAATTATAACTGTGATTTTGGTGAAGTTTCCTCTGGTCCAGGACGTATTTCAACCTAACAACAACCACCAGGAAGAAAATAAAACACATATAGTGCATTTCCACCGTGTAGATATAGCGGTTTTGGTGAATTTTTTTCTGGTCCAGGCCAGATTTCACCCAAACACCTAAATTTTGAGATACAATATCTCGAGAACTAAGCGAGATATAAAAAATGTATTATTTGTTTTCGATTTGTCTCTTCGAGTTACATACGATATCATCATCAAATTTGGCAATGTCGAAATTTTTCTTCTGTTCCAGGCCGCATTTCAACCTAACCACGTCAATTTTGAGATACAATATCTCGAGAATTAAGTAAGATATCGAAAACATTTTATTCTCTACTTTCAGTTTTTTTCGTCGAGTTACATAAGAATCCATCAACAAATTGCGGCTTCACGGTTATCGTAGAATCCCATAACCACGTACAGTACTACGCTAAACCATGGAGGAAATATTTCCTTCCTCCATGTGCTAAACATGCCGCCAGAGAAACAATACTTACTTACACGCATATTAATACATATACTTATCACATTTCAATGGTCACATTGCATCGCGAAATAAACCAAATAAAAAATCTATAAGGGTTCTTCAATCTTAATTTTTTATATTCGTTATTCAGAATATACTAACACATTTGAATAGCTGACACAGTTACATGCGGCTGAAATAAGGACATCAGTAAAACCAAAGTAAATTAAAAATAAATCTTAAAAGCTTACGTCATTCCAACGTAATATTAGTTTTAATGGGTGGCAATGTGATATTTTCCACCGGCTGGAAACTGGTACTGCCCTGTTGAAATTTGTATCAATTGCTTCGTTATAATGGCATCTTCTTCACATTTGCACCCTCCTTTTTTCCGAAACGTCGCCATGAATTAAATTAAAAAATTCTGAAACGTAAGACGCTCCGCAACCGAAAAATGTTAGCTAGAACGAAGTAATGAATTAAGTAACAGAAAAAAAATTACTAAAAAAAAAAAAAAAAAAACGCATGCCCTCTGCTGTAACTTCAAGTGCCAATTCTAATAACAATCTATCAAAACTGCCGCTAACATTGCGAAAATTAACTTACATATATGTGATATCAACGAATACTTCTACATAAACTAATATTAAATAAATCTAAGCAACTAATAAGTATGTTCAGTCAGTTAATTTATTCGTGGATGCCTAGAAATGTTATTAAATAACGTGGATATTTCTCTGCAGTTGCTTAACTAATCAGAATTGTTACAAAATAAAGCTCATTGTAATTTATCGTTCATTGTGCTGTAGCAAAAAGCTTCAGTTGTCATCTTGGTCCAGGTTGCATTTCAGCTTAACCATAATATCCGCTAAAATTTCTGATAGAAAAGCAAAGCTTCAATCACGCGCAATTTAATACATTCCATGCATCGCGATATAAACTTGATCCCAAATCTTCACAGGTTCTGACACATTTCTTTCTTAATAGCTACCTATGATGAAGATCGATATTTTAACGGCTAAGAAAGCTTACATCTGCTGAAATAATCACTCCAGCAAGAACGAAGGACGCTATAACAACTTAAGCTATGCCATGTAATATTTCATTGTGGTTTAGGCCGTATATATCGCGAACAATTTGCAACTTCTTTCATTTGACCATGTATGTTTCAGTAAAAAAAACCTGATAATTAATATGCCAATTTAAACACAAATAATTTCAGTAATAGGACACAGTTTAAATTTTGAAAAAAAACCTAAATTATTCATGCCTCTGCGTTAACGTCAAATGAAACTTGTAATTCTAATCCATGCTAGTTATACTCTAACCAAACATTTAGCAGCACTGATGCTCGAAATACAAAGCTTTTATCTTACAATATCTATGGACAAAGAATTTAAGGAATACTTCAATATATCAAAAGAATATTACGTAAATATAAGCATCTAATGATTGATATATCGATTTTAAGCGCAATACATACTTATTTCAGTGTTCTGTGAGTAATTTATTCACTGTTGCTTGGAAATGATATTAAATAACGCGCACTCCCACAAATAATATCGTAAAGCGTGACGTCATAGCGCAACGTCATAGCTTTGACGTCACCGCGTGACATGACGTAGGGTGCGACACCGCTACATCTTGTCTATTATACTAATAGATAGTTAATTGGCTCTGACGCCTCAGTGGTTACCTTGTTGCTGGTCGCGGTACTGCTCGTCGTACAGTCGGTAGACCATGCCGTGAGACCTGATTATGGTGTGAGCCGCCAAATAGTCTCCGATACCACTTGCGTTCTGGGAGGGCGCCCAGCTACCGTAGCCGGAGTATCCCATAATGGTCACGTGAGGCTCGTTGAACGTGATCCACCACTTGACCTGCCCCGCATTTAAGATCGACAGTGCTATTATAGCGTATACAAGTAACCAAAGGCAAAAACATGATTCAGCTTTATAATAACACATATTTAATACTTATATTAATTATTTTTGAAAGTTTATACATTTTTATATTTTTAAAAAATATTATTTATATTGGAATTTCGGCTTGCATCCATACAGCGACTTTCAATTACAGATTAACATCTCTGGTATAACAATACTAATATCATGCAATTAGCTATTTGATTCTGCAGAATAACATTAATAATATACCGATAGTAATATCCTGCAATACATCAAAGATATTTACAATTAATTTAGATTGTGGCGCCAATATTTCCCATGTGCTGGTACACAATCTTATAAATAGCATAATCTTCAGATGCAAGGAGTGAGGCAGTGCAAGTGGGCAACGGAATGCCTTCTTTCATGAACGCATCTAGGAAGTGATCAATCTCCACCTACTTCCGTCGGCAGCCAAAAGCAGATGATTTATGTCTTCAATTTCTGCGCAAGGACAGTTGGAGAGTCTACAACGTATCGTCTGTGAAGGTGTTACTTGAAGCAACCGTGGTTGAATTTTAGTCTACCAATAGAGGTGCTGAGTCTCCGAGAACATTTGTATACCTCATACCATTGATGTGAGGGTGAAGCGCCCGTAGTGATGGCCTTTTGGTCAAAAGTGAGCTATTCCATTCCGTGTTCCACTTTAGTTTCATTTTGTTTTTGATC
>JARYHS010000629.1:0-55466 GCA_031002005.1 Vandiemenella viatica | reverse complement strand
TGTTACTATCTGTTATTCTTTTAAAATGTTTCCTATATCTTTATCTTAACTTTCAATTGGTGGTATGTAGGAATTTTTTTGCAAAGGTAATGGATTTCTAAATATCCTTAATTCTGGACATAAAATTCCAATCATATTTTCTGATATTCTCCTTGCTCTACGGAGACTGTAATTGGATATTCTTTGAGGAGAACTTTGTACTGTGTTCCAAAGCAATTTGGTTATAAGCGGAAGGCATTTTCCCCTAAAACTATATGCAGCATTAATTTATTAAATGCTGGTAAAGTGCCATATGCTGCAAGGTTGAGTTTGCAGTGAATCAATCATTTCTAGAAATTTTGTATTTTCAAAATTTTTCCATCAAAGCTTCTACCATAGGAACGTAAAAAAATACGGAAAAAATAATTATACTTCGCTAGTTCACTACTACAGTGTTGACAGAATGTTGTTTCCGGCTATCGAGACACAACTAGCACCAATATCGAACATTGCTTTATCAGCGAGGACATTTTTTTTACCATGACTTCTTGCAACAAAAACCTTTTGCAGCTTGTGGCAACATTAGTCGCAGAAAGAAAAGGTTGGTCCAGTGCGGACGCGCCGTTTGGAAAGATGGCGCAGATGCTCTTACCCTTCCCGCACTGCCCTATTCATCCTCTGCTCTAGAAATAACCAATATTTTGCGGATTTGATGCTAAAATTAAAAGATAATAGTATTCTCATCTTCTTATGATGATTTTTACAATCATTTTCATTCGTTTAATTATTTAAGCAGTGGTTTATTCTCTTGCGAAGTTGGGGCATGTTGGTGTTTTCCATCTCTAACCCTACTTCCTATCTTTTTTTTCCGATTCTGGACCTACTAAGTGCCATAAGTAGCTTTTCGTGTTTTTATTTATTTCCTTTCCTTATCGACACAGTTAGACCATCATTTAAGCAAGAGGATTGTTCTTTCCTTTATTTTTGATTCCGTCAAAATACAGGGAAGCTGTAGAGTATATTAAAATTTGGGCCTACTTATAAAGGACTAAGGACGTAGTTTAAGGTTGTATGTCGATCTAAACACTTTAGTCCAGAGTAGGATGAGATGAATGTTTGCATTATAGCAGTTTGTAGACTGATGAAAAAGTAAAAGAACAAAGATACATGGAAATGAATTACGTGTAAAGTGCTTAGATCGGCACACACATCCAAACTTTTTTTTTCTCTCTGAATCGGGGTTTACTGGTAATAATAATTCATTCTTTGTGATTTCTAAGTGAAATACAGTTCAGACCTTTCGCTACAGTACTCTTTGAAATAAGGATTCATTAATATCTCGATTTCGTAATTTTTTAATTTTTTTAAAAAGTTATTAGAAACTAACGGATTAGGTAAATCCTGTCTACATACCATCTTCGTTCCAAGCGCCCTCTATTTGATAGGCAGAGGTGGCGCAACCAATGATGAATCCATCTGGAAACTCATTGACCGCCTGGCCGGCTGAGACCGCCAGCAGCGAACAGAGAACTGGAATGGTAAGCAGCAACATAATGGCGGTAGTGTGAACATTTCTTAAGTTTGCCCTATTTTATACACCAGTGAAGACGCCAGTGACTGATTAGATTTGAGTCGATAAGTTATCTGCCTCTCCTCTAATTTTTGAACGCAGTACTGAAGTATGAAATTATAACCGAGCGTTATTGCTATGTTTACTAAACGCGCTCCAAATAAACGCTCTGATTATTAATTCTATTAAGCAATCAGACATTATTTTCTGCTTGCAGCCGCCGTAGGCTACGTAGCCACTATCCAACTGTTGCATAGGTAGTATAAACATGCCCCCCCCCCCCCAGAATGCTTATCCTAAGATTGGAATGTTTGGGTTGCGAAACGTATGATCAGGGTATGTGAAAAGAAGCGAAGATAGGGGACTATTCGAGCCTAGGTAAATGCGGGGAACCATGTAAAAACTACAATGGGGACGCGGGATTCAGGATTGGAACCACTCAAACTGGGCTGGGATTGTCCAGCACACATCGCTTGCAGGTTTTTTTTTTTTTAATTTATTGAAAAATATTGGAATATCCGCCTTCTTTCACGCATGCGATGAAACTGTTTATCCAACAACCTATTTATGCCGCAATGACAGAAAAATAAAATTAGAGAGTTACTGCTTCCCTCCTGCCATTTGGGATTGGAAAGCACAGTGCAGACAGGGGCGGCCCTACGGCGGTGCGAGCGGTGCGACCGCACCGGGCGCCATCATATGGGGGGCGCCGAAAATGCAGCGAGAGATCGTTTGAGCAAAAAATGAAAAATAAATTCTATAATAACCAAGCCTGCTATTCACATATTATTTTAACACTCTAATTATCCAGAATTTATAGTCGTATGTAGTTATAGAATCGATTCAACTTGAGTTGCGACTCGAGTAGTCTTGGAGTTCATTCGCATGCGGGTACATGTTCATGGGTCGAGATTCAACATACTTATCTTTTTCCAACATGTTAGATTGATTACAATTAACGTTGGTATCGTAAATATTTTCAAAGCATAATGTGTCTTTTAAATACAAGTCGCTACCTACAAAAAAACTATCTGGCACACAATACTTAAAAATAAAACAAAACCAACGCGAAACAGAAGGCTTCAAAATTGCTCGCAAACTTTTTATAGTTGAGAAGTCATCTGAATCGTCGTCACCGGAACTAGTTCAACATGCGACGGAAGAAAACCTATTTAATAGAAGATATAGAGCAGATTTAACGATGGCTGGAACTTAGTCAGCAGTTCGAAATATTACAGAATGGGGTATACCAGATATACCTCCACCGTCTCCTTTTCAATGTGCAAATAATGATTTTTCAAAATCGTCGCTCATTGACTCTGCAGCCAGAGATGAAATAATTATTCAAGCAACGGAAAAATCCAAGAAATGGTCATGGACGTCATTTTTCAAGTACGCACTTTTGAAGAGTAATGCCAAATGGAGAAACGTATAAAAGAAGATGTCTTCTTTACACTAAATATTCAGACAAAGTATATTTTTTTCTGTTTATTCAACATAAGGTCTCACTCTTATTTGGGAAAAGAAGTACATGACTGGAGCTACTTATCAAAGCGTCTCAAAACTCACGAAACTTCAAATCTCCAGTACACCAGGCTCAGTTGGACAGAAGCATTGATTTGATTAAAGAACTACAGTGTAATACACAAGCATTTGTAAATACAGATTGAAGACGAAAAATTGTTTTTAACATAATTTTTTGTTCAGAAGAAGCTTTGGATCTAAAATAATAAATACTTCTAATAATGTTAATTTCTTGGATATATTGCAACTGCTGGGAAAATATGACCCTGTGATGATGTAGCATCTCCGGCTTATTACTAATAAGGAAACTAATGTCTATTATTTTGAAAAATATATTCAAAACAAATAAAGTTCGTTATAAAATTTTGACTATGGATAAGTCAGCTAACTGATTTGAACTCCTTGCGTCAGTCAAGTCGAAAATTCTTTAACATTGCTTTTGTTGGCTGTAATAAGGGAGAGTCTATGATCCACGTAGCTACATTTTGGCCTTCTGTTAAATCCTCTCGTCCCACGTAGCCGACGAAGCTTTTGCCTCTACTCCCCCTCCATCTGCATGGCACGTAGCTTTTCCCCCTGTTGATTCCAGAAGACATTCTTTACTGTTTTCTCTTGACAGACTATCATAAATTACATACGGAAATAAATATTCACATGCTGTTGTGTGTTCTGCAGCTTATTTTAACTGTGACAAATAATATGAATGGAAAGTTACGTGGCTTGGCTCGGAAACCCCCTCCCCCCCACGTAGCCCTGCGTAGCTTTCCAACAAACCCCCTGTTTTTTTTCCTAGACCGAGTCACGCAGTTTATGGACGCTCCCTCAAGAGCAAGTCCAAGTGCGTGTTTCGTTGCTTACAAGCCGGAAAGTAACTCTTCGGGACCTAGGAGCTGGACTCCCTGGCATGTTTAGCGATGATACTATGCATAAATGCGATTTGGATATGGACGATTGTCGAGGCCAAAGATATGATAGTGGATCCAATACATCAGGAGGAAACAAAGGTGTCCATAACAGAATTCTGAACAAATATCTTCGAGCATTCCTTGATTCATATAGTTGTCATTAAATTTGGTAATACATAGCAGGGGCCTCCAAAACATTTATATCGGTTTCCTTGTCCGGATTTCATTAAAGAATATTTGTTCTATTCGCTTGATCAACAAAGCGAAGGGAAGCGGTATCCAAGCACTTACGACTATCGCCAAATATTTTTTCGAAACTCGTTTGGGGAGTTTCTAGCATCGCTGCAGTTCGTTATCACTATTTTTCAGTTCGCGACGCTCTTCTGCAAACGAATTATTCAGTTGCAGAAACAGAGGCCTTGTCCCCGAGCCAGATCACGGAACAATTTGAGTTCATAGTTACAATGGTGACTTGTTATAACACATTGTTTCAAGTAAATTTTGTAAGCAAGGATGAATGCAGATTTATGAAACGCTTCACAATTGCTGGAAAACAGCTCGGAATCTGAGAAAGAATACCGAGGTTATTCATCCGCTCTCTGATAACAGAGAGATTTATTCTCAGACTATTACTAAGCCAGTCAGATATCGATGAAAGTATAGATTTTTTGTGTACAAGGCCGTAGATGAGATAGTAATAGATCCGGAAGAATTGTTTACAATGAACGAGTTTCAACATATGATCGATATAATTGAGAATGCGTTGGTCGCTCAATTTAGACAACTATCTAAATTTAATAATGTCGATCTTACATATTATCAAAACAACTCCTGAAAATTCCGAATTGGAATAATTCTACGAAAATTTAGAAATACGTTTAACTGACGGAGAAACATGTGACATATCTGGTTGTAAATTGGTTGAGGAACTATCTAAAACTGTATTGTTGATGAGGCTTGAATCAGCAGAACCAATAAAAGTTCAGCTTATGAAATAAAATGATTAGCAGGATGTATGTGCGAATGTGTGGACAGCACTTCAAATTTTACCTGTAACTGTCGCTAAAGAAGAACAAAGTTTCAGTATATTAAAACTTATCAAAATTTATTTACGAAATCTGCAGCCTCTAGATAGACTGTCAGATCTTGCAATTTTCTCTATGGAAAACATTATTGCCCAAGGACAAAAGCGAGGAAAATTTAAATCTAGGCCTTTTAGTTATTATTTTATTTCCTCATTTTTACTTTATTTATTATTTTAAATAGTAAGAACCATGAGAATTTTACATATACGTTGATGTGAGCATGGTGTATGCCATAGTAGCTTAAATAAACTTCTTCAAACATACAGTGTTTTTTTTTCTACTGTTATTGCTTCTCATTCATACCGCTGTTGTCCCATACTAATCTTTCTGAGGTTTGAGTTATTATTAATACACAAAGACTATTTCTGCCCGCGACTTTGCGCGAGAGGAATTCGTAACGCATTCATACACGAATTCGTATTTGAATCCCACGGGAACTACTTTTTCGATCGGGATAAAAGTAGATAGCCAATACATTATTCAAAATTTTATCCTTAGCCAATCAGACGTTATAACGTGAAACAGTAAAACCATCCAAGCAAACAATCTTTTTCATTCATAATATTAACATGATGTAAAAATTGTGTGTTATCTTAAGTGAGTCTATAGAGAAACCTTAATCACGAACAAGCGATTGCTCATTTGGGGCGCCACGATGAGATCTCGCACCACCTCAAAAACTTGCTAGGGCCGCCTCTGAGTGCAGAGATTAGTTTTGGAGCAAAGCAGTTTTCTGCCACCCTCCATTTTGTGAATTGCAGAATATACATGTAGATGCACTATGTGGGAATTCCTGTTTACATTTCAACATCCTTTTACAAAGCAATTACTGACGTTAAACTCATGCCTCCAGCTTCTGAGAATTCCGCCAGCCAAGAAATCTCTTTTTCGTTCACCCCAATATAATTTTTTTTTTTTTTTTTTTTTGCTTTCATCACTCTTTCGACTGGTTTGATGCAGTCCTCCATCGCTTCTTATCTTGTGATAACCTCTTCATCTCTAGATACTCATTACAAGCCACGTCCTGAATTATCTGCTTCATATATTACAATTTCTGTCTTCCTCTACAGTTCTTCCCTTCGACTGTTCCCTCCACTAACAAGTTAACCAATCCAGCATGTTTCAAAATATGACCTACCAGAAGGGGCGGATCCAGGATTTTGTTTTGGGGGGGGGGGGGCTTGAGTGGACTTTGGTTTGCGGGGGGCTTGGCTTGAGTGAATTTTGGTTCAGAGGGCTTGCGTTCAGTGGATTTTGGTTTTGGGGGGGGGGGGCTTGAGTCGGGAAAAAGGTAGTATTTATAGCCTCCTCAGGCCTCAAATCCGTAGAGCTTAAAAAAAAAAAAAAAAAGTCGCAAAACTACAATGTCAGGGGTGGACCTAGATACGTTTGGGGGGGGGGGCGCTTGAGCCCCCTAGCCTCCCCCCTGGATCCGCCCCTGCCTACCAGCCAGTCTCTTGTTTCTGCAAGCTTCTTCCACAAACTTCTTTCCTAGTCCATCATTTCCAAAACTCGTTGATTTTAACTTAATTTTCAACATTCTTCTGTAGCACCACATTTCAAATGCTTCAATTTCCTTTCATTCTGGTATTCCTAAAGTCCATACTTCGCTACCATAAAGTGCTGTGCTCCACACATAGAATTTTAAAAAGTTATTTTTAATTCCTAGATCAATACTTGAAACTAAAAGATTTTTTTAATGAAGGCTTTTTGCTAGTGCTATTCCGCTTTTAACATCATTCCTGCTTCGGCCGGTTGTAATTTTACTTCTCAAGTAGCAGAATTCACTTACTTCTCTGTTGCATCTGATCTTTTTTTTTTATTTAATCTACTATGATTGGTATAATTTCTGCTCTACATTTCATCACGTAGGTGTCTCCTGCTTTGATTTATATTCAGTCCTTCAGTATTTTGTTCATGCAATTCAGTAACTTCTCAGTATCCTCAGCCTGTTCTGCTAGCTAGAGAATGTCGTCAGCAAATGGTAGCATACTGATTTTTTCTTCCTGAACACTTATGCCACATGAATTTTTTTTATTTACATTCTTTATTGCTTTCTCTACATACAATGTGAATATTAATCCCGATAGACTACAACCTTGGCTCACACCTTTTTTAACTGATGCATGTCTCTCATGATTCTCTACTATTATTATAGCCACTCGATTCTTATATAGTTTATAAAGTATTCTTCTATATCAATATTTTAGACCTGACTCTTTAGTTTTTACCTTATTTAAAATAATTTTATGGCTCACTCTGTCAAATGGCTTGAAGAGATCCCATTAAACACTATCAACTTGGACTTCCTTGTGAATTTCATCGGAAATATCTTACATGCAGCCCACAGAGGTTGACACGAATGTCCTCTTCTAAAATCACGCTGCTAATTTACAAATAACGTTGCTTAATTACAGGCATTTCTGATAACCGAATTTAGAGAACCAATGTTATCATCTATTTGTAAGTAAGTAAATCGTGTCCGTATAAATAAGAACTATATGTATCTGTATGAAAAGTTATCGGGCCTCCCACAAAGAATATTTTTGGTATTATTTCTTCGTCCATTCTTACTAAATGTCCGAACCGCAATAGTTGTTTTCTTTCAGTGCTCTGGACCATTGTATCTTTGATACCAGTCTGCTCCCTACTTTGTTTATTCCGCACGCGTTCTAATTAAGACACTCGTGACGCTCTTCGAAGGAAAGCCATCTTCACTGCTTCTATCTTCTGTGATTTTTGCCCATCATTCTTCTCCATAAGTGGTAACTGGTTCCATAATGGCTCTATTCATACTGAGTTCGGTTTTGAGGTCACTCTGAGTGGACCATAGAAGGGGATTTAATATGTGTATGGCAAACCTCCCTTGGTTTAGTCGATGTGTGATATCTTCTTCGCATGTCCGTTATTTCCAATAATGCTCCCCAAATATTCATACCTTTTACATGTACTTACGTTAGTTTATCTAATACTTTGAGAGTTAATGTCATCTCTCCACCAATTAGGTATTTTGTTTTTATGGTGTTTATTTTTAGTTCCCATTTATTACACTCCTCTACCAACTTCCTTAACATGCGTGCTAGATCCTCTTCATCCTCTGCTAGTCATCTGCAAATAACAAACTATATACACAGATTCAATCCATTTGCATCTTCATTCCAAAGCACTTTCTTCCCCAGTTAGTTAGTGCTCGTTGAATATACATATATTTTGAACAATTAGAGAAAGGGAACAACCTAGCTTTAGATCATTGTTAATTATAAAGTGGCTTTGAATTTTTTTGTTCCGATGTTCGATGTAACCTTTCCTGTTAATTTGTTTATATGTCCCAAATTATTACATTCGTTTCTTCCCGAAAGACAGATATCAAACCTTCCAATTAAAAACTTGGTTCATCAGTTTTGATTCAACAGAACTGTATCAATTGCGCACTGTTTAAAACTGACAATATCCAGTTTTGTTTACGGAATAGATTTGTGAATAATTACTTGTACTAATTTCCTTCCTAAAAAAATGTTTGAAACGATAGACTCAATTTGTGCAAAGATATCTGTTTTCAAAGAATTAATCTGTGCAGAAATATCGTGTCTCATGGTAGACATTTGCAAACATATTTCGTTCAATAACTGCATTATTTCTAAGTTCGATCCTTTCGTTCCATCTTTAATTTGGTGTGATTTAATTTAGCCAAATACTATATATTTTATTTATTTTTACTTATGGATTTACGCCTTGTCGACGGAGAGGTCATTAGAGGCGGGTATCCAAATTATTAGGCCACTATTACATCAGTAAAAGATGTGTTAAACTTTTCCCCATTAATTTCAAACGATTTTAAATCCACGACCCATGGCTCTATTTGAAAAGCTCTCCATACAACATTACAGAATCGATAATAGGGACCTCACTCGGCGATGTCGACCGCGTCTCTCATTGCCCATAGAATGGAATACAACCAAATTAACACCAAGCAAATGTAACCTCCCTCGTTTAGTGATACACACACACACACACTCGCTGTCGTACATCCAGAAGATGGCGGCACCCCTTTTTTCAACCTGGGAAGTCCATGTGGAAATTTCCCACTCCTTCAAAGTATGCGATGGGTGGCATGCCGCCTTCCTTAGCGCGGGATGCACTTCCTTAGAGCTCCAACACGAGAATATGTATCCGCGTTTCAGGATACATTACAAGGTTCATTATCAACGGAAGATTTTGGAGCGGTTGTGGTGCTCGAAAACGTGCGGCATAACAACAAAGTTACACTAACGTTTGAAGAATTTTGAGTCAGGTATGGGGCATAGTGCCCGATTTGATCAAACCTACCAGCGCTTAGACCAACGTTCCACTCGACGAACACTCCGTCTCCCACCAAATAGTGGCTGGGGTGAAAACTGTAAGTGTTTATCCCAATACTTTTCCTGCCAACAGCGCCTTCTTCAGAGAATCGTCATAGCTAAACCTCGCCGACATTAAGCTTGCAGTGACTGGTGCCTCGACCATCACAAACACGTGGTTTCACCAAGCTGCAAGATATTACAAGGAGTTTGTGAGTATCTTAGTCACTCAAGTGCTACATGTTTATCATATGGTTAAGGTTCAATAACTATCAAATGAGCATATCAATAATCTTTATGTAACTCAAGTGACACAAAACTCCAGTTCATCATTGGACTATGCGCTAGTTAGACATAAAATAATTATTTATAAAAGTTTACTTGTATTGGATGATGTTAATAATATAGTAAATAAGAATTATGAGAACAAATTTTCTAGGGTTTGCAGCCGGATTTTATTATAAAGCGACAAGCTTTCGGCTACTAGGTCAGTAGCCATCTTCAGGTCGATTATGTATCGGCGATGTTGCCTTGCTGGATACCAGGCGTTTACTGGTGTCGCTTAGCAACCTCATGAAGCTCGCAGTCCCGCTTCACTGTGATTGGTCGAGGTGGCGGTCACCCATCCAAGTGCTGTCATTTATTCGCCGGGAAAGCCTGCATTCGCATATAAGAATTATGAGTTTTGAAATGATGTTTCTCATACTACATGCACGTGAAAAGTATAAATAAAAACACATTGTACCTGATTAATTTTGTATTACTTCACAGACCTTGCATTAAAATTACATACAAGTCTTATGACTGAATCATATAGAACATGAACATCCGGTGAGATATACATTAATTGTGGTGGTTAGAAATTAGTTAGTATGTGAAGTTAAAAGTGTGAAAAACGCACAAAATAGGTAAAAATCATTAAACTGTTCAAATATAAAAAATTGGTAAAAATGTTAAAGTCAGCTGTTACATGTTATAGTAGATTAACTATTTGTACAAAGTGACACTTGCCATGAATATCATATAAAAAAGTGTGAAAAATTCACAATATAGGTAAAAAAATCATGAAAACTGGTAAAAATGGTAAAATTATGTCAATTCCCTTCATGAATGAAGCCAACGGATACCATGAAAATTTCAGTTGTCTGCATCTCACGGCACTGTGCAGTAAGTTCAATCTTAGCTGTAATGTAATTTGTATTATGCCAGTTCAATGTGGCTCGCGCGTTAACCTTGCTTAGCACAACATAACTGAATTACAGTGCAGCTAAGGTGGATGGATTATCCTACCTTGAAAATTAAGTAAAATAACTCCTGTTCTCTGAGACCTACAGTTTAACGTGATACCTGAACGACAGAACCACCGACTCTGGAGAATGAGTGCTAACGTTTGGGCCTGGTATTCGGGGGGACGCTGGTTAAAATCCCCGTTCGTTCATCCAGTTTCGGGTTTATATGGTTTCCCTAAATTATTCCAGGCGCATGTTGGGGTGGTTTCAAAAAGTCATGACTGAATTCCTTACCGTTTTTCACCTCTTTCCTCTTCTACCTCTAATGGCCTCGACGTCGGTAAAATAACAATAAAAATTCATCAGAGCCCTGAAACGGAATCTTTCCCAGGGTTACAAGTCACGTTAGGAATGTGTAAATTTTCCGCCCGTACAATAAATGGATCTGGGGACCTTGAGCTCATTAGTGTAACATCGAATGTACACACTTTATCATTATTCTTGTCCGCCGCTGAAAGATTCTATCACTCTTATCTTGAACAATCCTACGTCATCCCAGGAAATAGTAACGTAATACTGACGAGCCAGTATTGCGTTACTGTTTCTTAGGATGACATTGATGTAAGATTTTGCAAGATAAAAGTGATAGAATTTTTTAGCGGCGGCCAAGAATAATGATAAAGTGTGTATAATATTCGATCTTGAAGGATTACCTTCTAAGCAGTGCAGATCTTCAACTGAGTCATGGATGAAAGTTACTTTCTACCAAATTCTCAAGCTACAGTACATGTCTAGATGATGTGATGGGAGCGTGTAAAGTGTAATGAGAAATTCGTGTTGTGTAAGAGGCTGAAAGAAAAGGCAAGAAAGAAGTTAGGGCTCTGGAATTTAGGTATATTCTTGAGAAAGGCACAAGGGTTACTTCGTAAATAGCGACCCCAACCTACTAAAAGCAGTTCTGTATATCTTCACGCCATGGACAACGGAGACTATCGTACATATACATTCGGATTAGGCTACGGACACACTGGCGTGTTTCACGCCGAGACATACAGGGAACAAAAACGCGAACTGGAACTACTGCAAATATTGCCACACTGGCGTGTTCTTCCCACGCATGAAAAACACACCTGGCTATGACCACACTGGTGTGTAGACCTAGTGTGCCACTCACTACAGCCTAAAATCTCGCTGACGAATGGGCCGGCGCTCATTCAGCTGCGGGCGACCTGGAACAAGCGCCTTTCCCCACTTCCCGCTGCGTGAAATAACACCTGTCTGGCCGGTCTCAGATACTACAATGTATTTGATATTTTAAACAGGATTTCACTCACAAATTCGTGATGAAAACGCAGCAGTGTGGCCGTAGCGTTACTGAGTATTCTGCTCCCCCACATTCGGTACTAGTGAGTGATTAAAGTTAATTTCACCATCAGGATTCAAACAACCTAATGTCTTAGACTTGACAATTTTCAGCATAAAAACTGAGCACTCTATAAAATTCATAATAATTCTTGGTCTTAATGCTGTTTTGGTAAAGTAGGTAGTGATTATTAGAACTGGTCTATTTTTTTATTTTTTTTAAAATTGCATTTAATATTTGAAGACAATCAGTCAACCTAAATATTTTGAATAAATTATTTTGTGTAATAAGTATCATTGGTTTTGATAAATGTATGTTAAGCCTTCGTCACACCGTTGCTTCTTTATGGTGGGGTAGTATGGGATTCAGCTAACGGTTGAGTTGAAGAAGTTGCAAAAGAGGACAGCTAAATTTGTTTGTCGCAACTGATGTAGTAATTGATTTGATAAAAAATTTGAGATGGTAGTCACTAGAAAACAGGAGGCGAATGAAGATTGTGAGGATGAGGCCTGGATGGGTACTGGTAGAAAAAATTAGGGGTAGTTCGTTGATAACAATGGCGGAGATTCCAAAGCCCATGGCAGTCAATTGGTTAAACCGCTGTTTTTTTTTTTTTTTTTTTTTTTTTTTTTTTTTTTTTTTTTTTGGCGCTATTCGAGGGTTCAAATTAATGATTATCATTTGCAAAAGTTTTTCAATAATCGTAAGAATAGTATTCTCGGGGGACCTAACTCGACAGCGAGACTCATCACCCTTTACAATAATTACAGCTACACCACCCACTTAACGGACTAGTGTTATTTTAGTTTCTAGTTACCCAAAATATAACTCAAATTTTGTATTATATTCGGAGGCAGTTCTGCGAACCGAATCTTAAAAAGATTTTGTAATTCCTGCAAAGTAAGGTTTTTCACCCTGGACAAGCTAAGAGGATTTCGAGTGAGACACGTCTAAGACGACACAACAACTCCTTTAACACAGTGCATTTCCTACGCAGTAAACGAGTATTTGAAAGAAAAGTCAGTATTACACAATATAAGCTCTCTTTTAAGCAATCGGATAGGTGCATTAGAGCTATTATTTTTAGAGAACTGAAAAGTAACAGGAGATATTTTGCCTTTCCTGAGCCCGACTGCTAAATGATTTTAGCGAGGTCGATAATGAGAGACAGGCATCAGTTAAAAGGGGTTTGAGACTAGGCAGTAGTCTATCCCCATTAATATTCAACTTGCATGTAGAAGAAGCAATAAAGAAAGAAAAAGAATGATTTGAATGTGGTAAGTGTTCAAGGAGAAAAAAATCAGTACCTACGATTTGCTGATGACATTGTCTTGTTAGCAGAAAAGGCCGAGGATATTTAAAAGTTACTGACTGTCATGAACAAAATTCTGAAGGGCGATTTTGGGCTAAGTACACTCCTGGAAATTGAAATAATAACACCGTGAATTCATTGTCCCAGGAATGGGAAACTTTATATACACATTCCTGGGGTCAGATACAACACATGATCACACAGACAGAACCATAGGCACATAGACACAGGCAACAGAGCATGCACAATGTCGGCACTAGTACCGTGTATATCCTCCTTTCGCAGCAATGCAGGCTGCAATTCTCCCATGGAGACGATCGTAGAGGTGCTGGATGTAGTCCTGTGGAACGGCATGCCAAGCCATTTCCACCTGGCGCCTCAGCTGCACCAGCGTTCGTGCTGGACGTGCAGACCGCGTGAGACGACGTTTCATCCAGTCCCAAACATGCTCAATGGGGGACAGATCCGGAGATCTCACTGGCCAGGGTAGTTGACTTACACCTTCTAGAGCACGTTGGGTGGCACGGGATACATGTGGACGTGCAGTGTCCTGTTGGAACAGCATGTTCCCTTGCCAGTCTAGGAATGGTAGAACGATGCGTTCGATGACGGTTTGAATGTACCGTGCACTGTTCAGTGTCCCCTCGACGATCACCAGAGGTGTACGGCCAGTGTAGGAGATCGCTCCCCACACCATGATGCCGGGTGTTGGCCCTGTGTGCCTCGGTCGTATGCAGTCCTGATTGTGGCGCTCACCTGCACGGCGCCAAACACGCATACGACCATCATTGGCACCAAGGCAGAAGCGACTCTCATCACTGAAGACGACAAGTCTCCATTCGTCCCTCCATACACGCCTGTCGCGACACCACTGGAGGCGGGCTGCACGATGTTGGGGCGTGAGCGGAAGACGACCTAACGATGCGCGGGACCATAGCCCAGCTTCATGGAGACGGTTGCGAATTGTCCTCTCTGATACCCCAGGAGCAACAGTGTCCCTAATTTGCCGGGAAGTGGCGGTGCGGTCCCCTACGGCACTGCGTAGGATGCGACGGTCTTGGCGTGCGTCCGTGCGTCGCTGCTGTCCGGACCCAGGTCGACGGGCACGTGCACCTTCCGCCGACCACTGGCGACAACATCTATGTACTGTGGAGACCTCGCACCCCACATGTTGAGCAATTCGGCGGTACGTACACCCGGCCTCCCGCATGCCCACTATCCGCCCTCGCTCAAAGTCCGTCAACTGCACATACGGTTCACGTACACGCTGTCGCGGCATGCTACCAGTGTTAAAGACTGAGATGGAGCTCCGTATGCCACGGCAAACTGGCTGACACTGACTGCGGCGGTGCCCAACCGCTGCGCAGCTAGCGCCCTTCGACGACCAACACTGCTGTTCCTGGTGTGTCCGCTGTGCCGTGCGTTTGATCATTGCTTGTACAGCCCTCTCGTAGTGTCCGGAGCAAGTATGGTGGGTCTTACACACCGGCGTCAATGTGTTCTTATTTCAATTTCCAGGAGTGTATAAATCAAAGTAAGAAATAGTGATGATATGTAGCAGAAATGATACCGGGCAGCGGTGTATGAAACCAGGGCTCTAGATCATATTTGTCGTTTAATGGTATAAATTTATTAAGAATTGCCCTGAACAAGCGTATACAAAATAATAAGCGTCCCCGGCACTCGAACCCGGTATCTGTTGCAGTGGCATGCCTACAGAACAATATACATGCCTTATGGAGGTGGTTTCTGACTATGCTTGTTCTCTCCTCCTAGTCCGTAACCTCGACACAGCTCTCATGGTGTATCTTTTTCAATCTGGTCCGGAGACGATACTCGCATTAATATATGGTGGGTGGCATTTGGGCATGTCATCTACCTCCCGGGTCGGCAGTTTAATTCGACTCTACAGCTCATTAGAAAGGAGGCGGGCCATCAGTGTAAGGAGTACAGGTGAGGCCAGCCGGCCGGACCTCCAGGTCGGAGGCACCCTTGTATTCGGGCAAGAGGCTATTTAGTTGAAACTGGCATAATATATCTACTATGGTATCTGTGTCTAAGTATTTTGCAAACCGACTTCAGAAAAAAGGAGAAGGTTGTCTATTCGTCTGTACATTTATTTGTGTATGATCAGCGATATCTTCGCCAATTTTGAACCAATTTAAATGATTTTTTTTAGTGAATAGGGTATACCTCCAAAGTGGTCCCATATGAATTTCATTGAGAACCCACCCCTTCAACCCCTTTACACCCCTTAATTTTTATACAAACCCACATTTTTTTACCCGATTTCGATTTAACTTTGGACATGTATAATCAAAAATAAAGAGAAAAATACTGTCAACTTGTGGTTTTAAGAAACTGAGCCCCTCTCCCTCCTCCTACCCCCTTAATTTTTGTCAATGTTCTTTATTGTTTGAACTGTTATCATCAAAGTAAGCATATACCAGGTACATGTAATTTTTCATGGAAAGGGTTTCTGACAAAAAAATAAAAACCTAAAAAAAACACCCTCTCACCCTTTACAGCCCTTAATTTTTATACAAACCTACTTTTTTATCCGATTTCGATGGAACTTTGGACATGTATAGTCAAAAATAAAGAGAAAAATATTCAATAATAAAGAGAAAAATACTGTCAACTTTGGGTTTGAAAAAACTGAACCCCTCTGCCCCTATCCAACCCCTTAATTTTTGCCAATGTTATATACAAAGCTAAAGTCGACACCATTTAACTGATCTCCATTTAAGTTGTCATATACATGTAATTTTTTATGGGGAAGGTTTCTGACCAATTTTTTTTTTAAAAAAAACACCCTTTATCCCTCTTTACACCTCGTAATTTTATAGAAACCTACATTTCTTATCTGATTTTGGGTGAACTCTGCACATGTATACTTTAAAACAAAGATAAAAATCCTGTCAACATTTGGTCTACTAAAGTTCAACCGCTTTCCCTCCTTCCATCCCCTTAATTTTTCTCATTCTTTATAAAAAGCTACAGTTGCCACCGATAACCAAGAAAGTTGGCGCTTGTATGTATTTTTTCAAGAAGAATGTTTCTGACCAAAAAATAAAAAAAACACTCCTCTCCCTATAAAACCGCTTAATTTTTATACAAACTTACAGCTTTTATCCGGTTCCGATAGAAGTTAGCAAACTTTTACTTTAAAACGAAGAGAAAAATTATGTCAACTTTTGGTTTGCAAAAACTGAATCTCTCTCCCCGTTTCCATCCCCTTGATTTTTGTCAATTTTCTTTTTAAAAAGCTACAGTCGACACCATTTGACCGATCTTTATGAATGTTGGCACATATATGTATTTTTTATGGAGAAGATTTCTGACTAAAAATCCAAAAACTACCCTTACTTTTTGTACAAACCCACATTTTAATCCGATTTCGGTGGAACTTCGCATGCGTATACTTTAAAACAAATAGAAAAAAGAACAATACTGATAACATTACTTTCACAAAAACGCAAACCCTCTCCCCCCTTCCAACCCCTTTAATTACTGTCGATGTTCTTTATATAAAGCTACCATTTCTGTTTGATTTTGGAGGAAGTATGTACATATATACTTCAAAACAAACAGAAAATATTGACTACATTTGGTGTAGAGAAGACAAACCTCTCTCCCCCTTTCCATCCCATTAATCTGCACAAAGTTACATTTTCCATCCAATTCTGAAGGAAATTTACACACATATACTTTAAAACATACAGAACAACTGTATTTAAATTAGGTTGCAGAAGCCCAACCCCTCTTTCCTGTTAACCCCACCCCTCCTAATTTCCAATGTTATTTATAGATACCCAAAGCTTTTATCAGATTTCGATGGGTCACTGCACATGTATACTTAAGAATATTGATAAAGATAGTGTCTACATTCTGTTTACAGCTCACTCCCTTACCCATTTAATTTTTGCAAATGTTCTTTACATAAAGCTACAGTTTTAATCTGGTTTCAAAGGAACTTTGCACATGTATACTTTAAAACAAAGAGAAAAATACTTTACACACTAGTTTTACAAAAACCAAACTACTCTTTACCTCGACACCCCTTAATTGTTTTTTTCAACATACCTACAATCTGATATCAACAGAAATTTTTATATATATACCTTAAATCTGCATTTAGTATACAAAAGCCCAATCCATCTTCCCCGTTACCCCAAAACCTTTTAATTTCCAAAATCCACAGTTTTAAATCCTGTCAAAATCAATTAAGTTATTTTTAAGTCATGGCAGATTATTTATAAATAAATGTGTCGTAATCTCTCAACATGTACTTCAGATTTCAACTTGGACCCCAACCTTTCACGTTGTGAAAATCAATTAAAATCTGTATTTTCTGTGTGATGCCGGAATAACCAGACATATTCCAGAGACAAATTTATGTATGTGGTATGTATTGATGCTCAGATGTAACAGGTTCGAGATTAACCATCTAGCAGCTTTAACAGATGTTATGATTAGATCGAAACACAGCCTGGACCAAAATTTAAACTGACATTCCTTAACAAATCATCCAATTCATCCCATTCTGGAAGTTGTTCGGGTATGTAAAGACAGATTTTTTTGTAAGCAAGCGCTTTAACGACTAAGCTACCAGGAAGTTCACAAAATGAGAACTGCTGCGGTATATTACAAAACAAACTATAGTACCTCTAAAAATTTAAAAATTAAATAATTGTTTAAAAAAACATAAAAACCTCCTTCAAAAAAAGCACACTAAAAATTTTAAAATTACTTTATACGTTGCCTATAAGAAAATTAATCTAAATGGACACTATATTACATTACTGTTAATGAAATTTTTACATTAATTAGTTATTTTTGGAGTCGGTGCCAGCTAAAGAAAGAAAAACAAACAGGATAAGAACAATAACGAATAACAATAATACATAAAAAATCATGTTACTACTTACCTATAGATTAATGCTAGAAACATGTTTCAACAAAACTAAAGCATATAGATGATACACCGATATTATACTAACTCTAAAGCGTTTACTGCATGATGCAGCCTACCAACCAACACTGTAGCGCCTGAGATATGCCTGGTTGACCAACGAGACCAAGCCACAGATTAAAATGCTTTTAATTAGTTTCCCTTGGCTGTCTCCCGCAATAATACTGTCTGCCTTACGACATGCTGTAAAATATTTGGAATTTTTGTTCATACTCCCTGTTTTGCTTCGAACACCAAATAAAGTTCAGTAATTTGATCTTCATGATGTGACAGCTGGCACTGACTAAAAAAAAACTAATTCATGTAAAAATTTCAATAAGAGTAATGTAAAATATTGTACATTTAGATTTACTTTCATCTAAGGAAGATATAAAGCTATTTTTAGCGTGATTTTTTTGAAGACGGTTTTTATGGTTTTTTTAAAAAAAAAAAAAATTTTTTTTTTTAAATAACAATTACTTTATTCAAGTATCAGCTCTATGTGTGCATTCTCTAAGTATATTCAGATTACTTTCAATTTATTCATACAGTGTTAACTCCGTTTTTAACCTAAAAGTATACAAACTTGCTGGACTATAAAATAAACGAATATTAATTATTAATCATCTACTCAAGGTTATAAATATTCGTTAATACTACATCAAAGAATGTGATCAACTTGGTTAAAATGACGTAAGCTGAATTACAATGGTAACAAATCACCAGTGCTGCATCTAGGGAAGTTCAAACCAGTGTACTGTAGTGGGTGCTAAGGGGGTTGGGTGAAAACCTTTCTACTTATTTTTTATCATTCAAAGAAAACCTTAGGCTGCTAATTTATTGGTTACTCATACTGGCGTACAGGTGAGGCTTATTTAATTTTAACATTAATACATTCAATTAATAAAAATATCAAGCAAAGCCTCGTCTTACAGTTGCCAACACATTAATAAACAAACAAAAATTTAAACACTACCACATTTTTAATTGATAGTGAAGCAAATTCCCATCTTCAATAGGCAAACTAGAAAGTTTCACATTTGGTTTTAAATGAAAGTTCCTTTCATAACAATCTGGAACCATAAATCAAACATAATACTATTTCAAATGCCGGGCGCCAGGATAATTTAAATTATCCACCAAGTGTTGCTACAGGAAAGTCTGTCCCAACTAGTTCAATACTTTTCTGGAGGCGAGAACTCCTAATTATTCAAAGGTCGTTACAGGGTTGCCCAATGACTAAATGTAAGTACCACACTGCACTGTTTGTTGAATGATTACCGTGAACGCAATATTTTTCCCCCGGCGGCGGAATTGTTGTAGCTCCTTGGCTATAGCGGACAGTGCACCACGTCCTTCAGTCAACGTGCTGAATGGGTGCCCAGCAACCCCACTGCCACAGGAAGGGTGTGTCTAACCCTCAGGTTCGATCCCAATGCAGGACGATCTCCAACCTCGGAAGATTCACTCCTTCCCGTCCGAAAGCTGGACGTCTAGTACTTCTCCCGCGTCCCTCGTGGTTAACGTACAGAAGAATTACAAAATGCGGAGGATAGTCTGCCATTGATTGGCTCCTCCTACTAGCTACGACGATTGGACAACATTGTCGTTTGGAGATTCGTGCGAACTCGGACATATTCGCCCAATATGACCTCCGGAGCGTCCGCTCAGGAACAGGTGGTCGGACGTCCGTTCACCCCGCTGCGGTATTTTCCCGGAGCTAAGGGATTATATGCTTGACCAACACCGTTAGGAAGGGTAGCTGTCTCTCCATTGTCCCTGGCTGTCGCTGGCGCACCTACTCGACGTGACTCCTCGGCGAAGCGGTATTCGGCAGTTCCGGCAGATGTTAATAAGGCTCTCTGATTATCCATTTCATTATTCCTTTTATATGTTAAATATAAAAATATACGGAATGACCCATTTTCGTCATTCTGTTACAGTACTTGACGCGGGCGGCAACTTCAGAGGGCAGATTAATATGGCACCAACCTTTCCTTTAGCTCCACTACTGCCCTGGGTGGCTTAATGGGCGTGGTAAAATCATGTTTGAGGGGTTGAACTAAATTCGTGTGGTGGTGAGATTATGTATATACATATATCTCTACCGCACAGGGCCGCAGACCCGTAGTTTTTTCCCCGGCTGGGAAAATTCGTATCTATCTATCACTTCTATGTGATAAGCACTTTGAAACTATCGTTAGACTGTTAATTGAAAAATGACTACGTTCCTGAATTAACAATCCATTTTTTTAAAAACTAAATGACGTAGACATAGCGATAATTCCCCATTTTATATCCTATTATATAAAACGCTAACGTGGCGTCTGCGTGCGTCGTCTATAGCTGCTTCTCCTATTGGCTAACGAACGGCCAATCATCAACTACCATATTACGTTCGTACCACCATCTTGCTTTTCGTTTATTTATAGCTAGACGCTGAAATTCATATAAGGAGAAGGAGATTCAATATTTGCGCTATTTTATCCGTATCAGTTAGACACAGAAATTGAGAAGGGGATTCAATATTTACGCTACTTTATCTGCATCAGTTATGAGCATAACCTAAGAATTTTTTTGGCAGAAGGTAAGAGGCAATGAAGTTTATTAAAAACTAGGAGAAATGTACATAATGCGAAATGTATTTGTCACATAAATAACAGTGACCCGTTTACGAAATTATAGTCTCCGTAATCTAAAGTGAAATGCATTTTTTTTATTTTAAAATCCTAACAAAATACTCTGATAATCTAACGAGAATAATGTATTCGTATAACTAAAGATATCATTAAGGATGACTTATTCGTTTCTCCTTATAAGCTTTTCCATAATAAATTCCTACTACCATTATATATGATACCCTTAGTTTTTGATACATGTGTTAGCTATTAAATGAGATTTAAGATAACTTTTTTATCAGATTTAAATCATCAAGGATATGACACTCGCAATTCAACAACGATATTATTGCCGCAAAATAGCAGTGAGCAGTGATATAATAAATACTGAGAGTAGGGAAAAAAAATTAATACCAGGCAATTATATGTCACAAAGTTACAATTATTACGTTCGATTAAATTTACATATTGCTTTTTATTTATCTACGACAACCAGATGCAGAAATTAATGTAAGGAGAAGGGTTTTCATTATTTACGCTACTTTACCTGCCTCAGTTGTAAGCACCAGGTTAAACCGTAAACTAAGAATCTTTTGGCACACGATAAGAAACAATGAGGTTTATTAAAAACTCAGAGAATCGTACATATGTAATCGCGACATGTATTAGTCAAATAAATAACAGTTATTTGTTTTCGAAATTGTAATCTCCGTCATCTAACGTAAAGTGCATTTATTTATGTGATATCCTAACCAAGTGCTCTGATAATCTAACCAGAGTAACGTATTCATATAACGAAAGATATAATTAAAAAAGATTATTTTCTTACAAGGTTTTTCAGAATGAATTCCTACTACCACCATAGGTGATACCCATCATTATTCATTTGAGAGTAATAGAGGCTATGGTTTTCGAACGCAATATTACTGGAGGTTGTGGTTAAGTTTAGCAGAATCGCAACTGACACATTTTGTTACAGCATAATTCACTCTGAAACGAGTTTTACAAACCAATTAAACTGCTTTCATAAGCGCCATGTTACTAAATGTGTTAATTAATGCGGGTGGAAGTAGTTTCATATTTAACGTGCTGAATTGTGCCTGGACCAGGAATAAAACTGATATTACATGGATAGCAAAAGCTTTTGGAATTCCTAATCTGATTTTATTTAATTGGTTCTTTATTTCCGGCGTCATTAATTCAGTAGAAGTTACTACTGTATGGCTATGTGAACGGCAAATGAAATATGTAGAACTTTGCAAAATCAAGGTCATTAGTATTATGTAATATCAGTTCCGTTTAATTAACCAACTGCAAAAAAAATGAGCTGCTAGAATATTGCGTTCAAACCGTCATTTTTGACGGGCTCGAAGCTAGTATATATATAAAAGAATAAAATGTTCAATTAGTTTAATAATTAGCATTGTTTGAGAGTTTAATTTATAGTTTTTGGTACACAATGGACGTGCAGATGTGTTCATCTAGTGTTGTGGTAAGGAGTCGGATTTCTCTGTATCAGGCTACGATCAACTTGTAGGCCTGCAACACTAATCTCGCGGCAGAAAAATTCTAACAATTCTTATAATTAAGAAAAGTTAATCAATAATAGCTGATGGTGTAACAATTTTTAGCAATTTAAACAATAATTATTAAAATTAAATTGATCATCGAATTGTTACATTTTTAGGTTTTCATAAATATGTCATGGTCGAACAAAAAATTCAAAATGAGTAGAAGAATTTTTAAAAGGTAGAAAACAGAAAGTTAGGGTTGGAAATGTAGTATCAAAAGAAGTGGAAGTAAAAATGGGTGTGCCACAGGGTAGCGTGTTGGGACCATTGCTATTCATTATTCTAATGAATAATTGTATTGATTGTTTACTATCTGAAATTAGATTGTTTGCAGATGACATAATACTGTATAAAAGAATAAAACGATAGAGGATTGTAAACAGTTGCAGGGTGATCTGGACATGATATCTAGTTGGGTTGGTAAACATGGAATGAAGATAAATGCAAAGAAGGGTCAGTTTATTAGATACACAAATAAAAAACAAAAGGTTAATTATGAATATAAGGTGGGGAAAGAATTACTTGCTGAAGACTTGAAATGTAAATATCTTGGCATAACTGGGCAGGACACAGTGGACAGGTGGTAGGAAAAGGTTTCAACAATTTACAATTGGAGGGTCACAATCACTATTGTCCCACACATCACCTCTCTTCAGTCTGACGTTTCGAATCCCCGTCCGGGCATCCAGATTTGGGTTTTACATAGTTTCCCCAAATCACTCCAGGCGAATGCTGGGATGCTTCCTTCAAAAATCCATGGCCGAATTCCTTCCCGTCCCTTGTGCCCTGTCCTACCCCGCCTATAATGACCTCGACGTCGACGAGGCGTAATGCAATAAGTAAAAAAATCTTCACTCTGACTTATTCTCATTGGCTGAGAGTTTTCCTCCGTGTCAACATTATTGAACTTTCCTCGCTTCTTCATTGTTTGTCAGAGTCACCCACTCTGTTCCTGAGAAGTCGATAACACACTGTGTCTGCACATGAGTACATAACAAGATTCGACACGGAGAATTCTTGACAGGTTTCCAGGCGCCTAAAATCCTCGCAACTCTGAGTTTTGCGTGTACCAATTCGACACAGTCGATTCACAGATGTTTATTCTGCCGAGCGAATAGTTGACAATAGTCCGCCCAGTCCGTCTTTCCTTCCGGGAAATTGCCTGACGTGTGATCTCTGAACCTCAGCTAACGGCCATTCTCTTGCCAGATAACTTATTTTACTTAAAGCACTTCGCAATGGATTTATCTGTATTACACGCAAATTAATGAAGTAATTGTGAAGTTATTCTAACACTGCAAGCTGGACAAGCGACCGAGCTTAAGAGAGTGTCCATTAATGACGTGAGGTGAAATAGGGGGGGGGGGAGGGTCCGGCGAAATCTAGTTACAAGGTCGATTAGTAGGGAAGGGGGTCTCCGTCAAAATCTCACATCATTTACAGCTCGGGGGGGGGGGGGGGAGGTCAGACCAGATCTCACGAAGTCTCACCAGAAGGGGGGAGGGGGTTCCGGAATTCTGGAAAACACCTCACCTCATTAATGTACGTCTCCTAATTAGTTTCGAAAGCACGCTATATGGTACAGTAAAATGTACTAAGACTGTTAGTTGTAACATTGACGATTGGAATAACTTATCTAGGCGAATGTGTGCAAGATATCGCGAGTTCTGGCGTAGGGGAAAGTCGGATAAAACCGGGCAGATGGACAAAACAGGGATTCGGGTTTTATAGCTTGATTTGTAATGATATCTAGCGAAAACTTCTAGAACTACTTCCCGACGAGCGCCATGACAGCGTGCAGTGAACAGAAGTCGTATAATCCAACCCATTTCGTAATGGTAAATTTACTAAAGTTTCATCTGAAAAGGTTAACAATCCGGCGTCTGCAAGGATTTAGTTCTGGTAAGTACAACGTATGATAGCTCATTATTTACTTGTTATTTTGACGATTTATCTTCGTGTCTATGAATTGTTTAAACAATGCTAGAATAACAATAATTCAAAATGGCGTAGTCGGACAAAATCGGGATGCGGGTAGTCGGACATAAGCGGGAAGTTCCCGGTTTTGGACAACTGATTTTTTTGCGTGATTAAAGTGGAATTTACTTGTTTAGTTATTGTTTCAAGATCTATAAATATTATAAAACTATACAAAAAGTATTATTTAAATTAAGTTGTTATATAGAAAACTGTTTTTTAATTATTTACATTCAAAATCAAGCCGATTTTTTTTTTTTTAATCATCCTCGATGTGCTGTTTCAATCTACTAAATTGGAAAGTTGTTTAAATATGAATATTTAAGGGCAGCAGTTGCACAAAATGCTATAAAAGGGTTTGAAAAGACTGGTATCTACCCGTTTAACAGTGAAATGTTCCCAGACCACCTATTTGCTCCCGCTGAGACAACCGGGAGGCCCCTGGAAGTGGAAGAGAAGCTTTTAGCTGAACCTCAAACATTGCCTGAACAACAACATGATCCTGATGTTGACGTGCCTGTAGGAATCCATAAACCTCAGCCTGAGAAAAAGAATGGGTCTACAGAGAAACAGGCAACACCGACTTCGAAGGCTCCAGTCCATGTACAACTTTCTACATCCTCTTAAGGTCTGGACCAAGATATGAAGTGTCCTTTTGCAGTCTCGCCACAGGATATAAAACCTATCCCAGTACAAACCGGCCCTAGGGCATCAGGTAATCCGACAAGAGGTGAGGGAAAACAACTACTATTACTTCATCCCCCTAAAAATTAGAACTCGAACTAGAAGATAAAGAAAGGATCAAAAAACAAGACAAGAGGGTCTTAGCCATGAAGTGAAGTCTTTTCAAGAAGACAGAAAAAAACTAAAAAAAGTGAGGTTAAAAAGAAGAAGCCAAAGAAAAAAAGAATCCTTTGCGGCAGTTTATATGAACAGTCTACATCTAAGTTGAGTTGGATACAGTGCATTTACTGCAAATGGTGGGCGCATGAAGCGTACAGCAATGCAGATGAACAAAACCAAACTTTCATTTGAGATTTTTGTGCTTAAAAAAGTTTAACTCTTAGAGAGTAACATAAAACATTGTAATTTGATGTAGCTTTGATATATTTTCAAATTCGTATATGTATAATACGTCATATCTTGCTAGTTTTCCATTAATAAATAGTGTAATTGTAAACTTACAATATGCTTTTTTTATTACTATTTACAGTTCCCGGTTTTGTCGAACCAAGTCGGAGAAACCCGGGACATTCCAAACTTCTAAAAAAATGTGTTTAATGAACTTAATTGCTATTGTTCACGATTGGTTTATTATTTTTTTTCTTCACAAGTAATCAGTTTATCGTTTAAACACATATTTTGACTATTTTGTTCACAAGATGAATATTAGAAGGAAAAAAACCCGTTAGGATCCCGATTTTGTCCGACTTTACCCTACTTTTATTCGTAAATTATTGATGAAGTACAAAGTAAAACTGAAAAATAAATAGTGTAAAAACCGCGGTAAACGCCAGAGAAACGCGATGAAGCGAGTGCTCTAAACGGATGAGTTATTTAGCGCATAACCAAGTTGAAATTGCAATAGCATACGTAAACAAAAGCCGAGAAGGCAGAAGCGCCATAAACCGAAACACCGTTTCAATTAAAATGCACAAAGTGAGTGAATAATCAGAAAAGTCACAGATATAAAGGGGAACGAAATATGTACAAAAAAATATAAGAATGTATTAGCCTTATTGTTCTGACATCAAGAATTAATGACAAAAAAGAAGGAAATAATGTAGCCTTGTGAGAAAACATCTAATAAGTGAAGATCCATAAGAATTATAACACCTTAAAACGCGGTGAGAAAATTTTAACAACTGATAATATAAGTAAAACAAAAATGAGAAAATAAATATAAATGTTTAAATAAAAGAAATGCTATGAGTATATCTTACGTAAATCCAGGTATAAATTGTAGATATACGAATGCTGCACTGAATGTGAATTGTACGAGTGTATGTCAATATAAGTCGCTTTATCAAAACAGATGTTACGGAAGAATTGGTTACAGTGAAAGGTATAATCGTTTATTCGTATTAGTTTAATAAGGGAGAAAAGGAGAATTTTACTGTTAGTCTGTCAACACCAGCGTTACAATTAGTTATAAGGAAATCTCATAATCTAGGAAAGAACGACGGATTTGTAGAAGTATTGTAGGTCATCTGAAATGTGTTGCTAAGCTGCCTGCCAAGCAGAAATATACTACTGTATAGAGGTTTCATCATTAGAGTTCGAGGAGAAGACGCGAGTGGTGCTTATGTTCGTAGTTTATTAAATCCCATATCTGACCCACCTACAGTGGCCGTTCATGGAGGAAGGAAATTCCTCCATGTGGCCGGTAGGATCGACAATGCAGCCCAATGAAGCTGCTAAGCTAGTAAGTATTTAATTTGCTATAGTGATCCTATCTATGCATTGAAAATATTTCTTGCCAGAGGATTAAGGGAAACGATAATATAAAGATTTTAACCAAGTGGGAAAATAAAATACTGCGTACGGTAGGAAAAGAGGAGTAGTAAAAGACTATTTCAGATTTATTTAGCAATGTAATATAAGGCATGTAGTCAGTGGCGGCCCTAGCAAATTTTTCAGGTGGTGCGAAATCTTATTGTGGCGCCCCAAATTAGCAATCGCTTATTCATGATTAAGGTGTTCCTATAGAATGATTGAAGACAACATATATTTGTTTTTAAATCCTACTAATATTGTAAATGTAAAAGTTAGTTTCCTTGAATGTTTTTACTGTTTCACGTCGAAACTGCTGAAAGGCTTAGTATAAAATTTGGAATAATGTTATTGGCTATCTACTTCTATCCCGATCGAAAAAGTAGTTCCCGTGGGATTCAAATACGAATTCCACATGAGTAAAGCCGCGAGGAGAAGATAATATTTATATATTAACTAGCGGAGTTCCCGGCGTTGTCCGGTATAGTTGGCGAAGATTTAACCGTACCCTATTTTTATTCCCGCAAAAGATTTGTACAAAGTTTCATAAAATACGCGCCAACTTTTTCGGAATTAAAGCAAACTTACATTCACCCGCCCCCTACCAAGAAACTTGTGGGCTGAAGTTTATTTGCACGTATACTATTTTCATTCGTCCGAAAAGATTCATGTATATCAAGCTTCGATAATTTGGCTAAGAAATTTCATTACTACATTACTGAACAATCGTAGATTATGTTAAAATCTCACGTTTGATTGAATTGCGAAGTGAATGGATATACTTGTGGCTCGAAACGCCAGATCCTTTAACTCTGCAGATAAAATATCAAAAGTGAATCCCGAATAATATTATCGTAAACAGAAGACTAATGCTGAAGACCAGAGATATTGTCCAGAGATCGTACTTAAAGAAAATCTCTGTTGTTTTAACGGCTATCTATGTTGTTTAAAAATTGATATCCCGAATTAAAGGAAAGAATACTTCAAGCTATGGCTTTTAAAAATTGAATATATCGAATTAAAAGAAAGAATACTTAAAGTTTTGTTTAGTGTGCAAAATAGTTATTACTATAAGTTATCTTATTGCTTTAATTAAAGGCAATGGTCAGAGACATTGTGTTGTGTGTGTAGTGCGGAGTATGCGGCATCTAGTGATTTCTCCTGTGGAATTTCTCACCATACGTTCAGAATTTCATTTAATGCTCCTACATTATTTAACGTTGAAACATAAGACATGCCAGACAAGTGAATTAAGATTCTAAGCTTTAAAACGGTGAAACTTCATCGAAATCTGCCCCGTAGTTTCCGAGTTTTTATACGACCAATATATCCGGTTTTCGTTTTATAGATATAGATAGATAACAATTCAAACCTCAGAAAGATTAATATAGGATAGCAGTGGTTTGACTGAGAAACAACAGCAAATATGGAACATACTATGTATGAAAACGTTTATTTAAGGTACTATGGCGTACACAATGCTCATAAATTAAATTCATACTCAGATTTCAGAGGTGAGAATAGAATGATCATCATCGGCGGGGATTTAAATTTACCAGGTGTAAACTGGGAAGGGAATAAGATAAATAACACAAGGGAACAAAGATTTGAAAACATCTTAATAAGGGAAGGAGGATTTACACAAGTGGTAGAGCAAAACACTAGGGGACAAAATATTTTGGATATATTTCTAATTAAGCCTGATGAAAACCTTTTGAGGTATCAAGTAACTGAAGGAATAAGTGATCATGAAGCAGTTCTGATGGATAATAGAGGATTCAGTAAACCATAAGCCAAAATTCAAGGGGGAAATAGGTACAATTATAAAAAGGCACAGGTTTAAAATTTGAAGAGATAATTCAGAGAACAATTCAGCAAATGGAAGGAAGGCTCAGGTACAGTACAGTCAAGGTGGGAAGAGTTCAAGGAGATAATAAGAAAGGGGGAAGAAAAATTTATTCCAAAGCAAAAAATAAAGAGAAGTAGAGAACCTAGGTACTGTAATAGGGAAGTGAGGAGGCTAAAGAGGTTGGTAAGAAAAGAACATAACAGAGTTAAGAGACAGCAGGGTAGTAGGGAATATTTAAAACAACTAAACAAGGACTTAATAACAGCAAAGAAAATGGCTAAAGATGGGTTTATGAAGAGTATTGTCAGTGCAGGGGGACCATTGACTGATGCATCTAGAAATTTCTATGGCTATATCAGGAAACTGAGGGGAAGGAAGGATGTAGAGACACTTATAGATAAGGATGGAGAAGAAGTTACTGACGATTTGAAAAAGGCAGAGATTTTAAGTAACTGGTTCAGTGAAAGTATCAGGGATAATGAATCAGAAACAGGAGGGTCTAATTTGGAGCTTAACAACACAATTAGAAATGACGATAGTAAAAAATTTGATATCCATCCTGAGGAAATCATGAAGGAAATAAGAAAGCTGAAAAAACATAAAGGTGCTGGTGAAGATAATATTACTACAGATTAGCCAGATGTGACATTGTACCTTATCTTGAAATATTATTTAAATTGAGTCTAGACACTTGCTGCTTACCACAGGACTGTAAAAGTGCAATAGTAGTACCGGTACATAAGGGAGGGGTGAGAAATAGAGTTGAGAATTACAGGCCAATCAGTTTGACATCAGTGGTAGGTAAATTAATGGAAAGATTGATATGCAACCACATCAGAAATATATGTGAGGAACGTAATTGGTTTCAGGCAAGGATATTCATGCGAATCTCAGTTGGTGGGATATATGCAAGATATTTCAAATGATATGGACAAGGGAGGCCAAATTGATAGTGTAGCACTAGATCTGTCTAAGGCGTTTGACAGAGTAAGCCATAAAATGGTAGTAAATAAGGTAAAAACCATTGGAGTGGATAAGAAAGTCATTTGCTGGGTAGAAGAATTTTTAAAAGGTAGAAAACAGAAAGTTAGGGTAGGAAATGTAGTATCAAAAGAAGTGGAAGTAAAAATGGGTGTGCCACAGGGTAGCGTATTGGGACCATTGCTATTCATTATTCTAATGAATAATTGTGTTGATTGTTTACTATCTGAAATTAGATTGTTTGCAGATGACATAATGCTGTATAAAAGAATCAAAACGATAGAGGATTGTAAACAGTTGCAGGGTGATCTGGACAGGATATCTAATTGGGTTGGTAAACATGGAATGAAGATAAATGCAAAGAAGAGTTAGATTATTAGATACACAAATAAAAAACAAAAGGTTAATTATGAATATAAGGTGGGGAAAGAATTGCTTGCTGAAGACTTGAAATGCAAATATCTTGGAATTACTTTTGATAACAAACTTAACTGGGCAGGACACATAGGATAGGTGGTAGGAAAAGGTTTCAAAGTTCTGCACTTGTTGGAGAGAGTGATGAGGGGATGTACGAGAGAAGTCAAGGAATTGGGTTACAAAACTTTGGTCAGACCATTGCTCGAATATGGTAGTGTAGTATGGGACCCTCATTTTACGTATCAAATACAGGAGTTGGAGAGGATGCAAAGAAGGGCTGCTAGATTTGTTTCTGGAAATTATCGCAGAATGCAATCAGTGATGGATATGATAAAGGAGCTGGAATGGGATTCATTGCAAGACAGGAGGAGGATGAGGAGGGTCATGGGAGTGTACAGGGCATATAGCGATCAACTGACAATTACGAGAGGTACCCGCCAATCACACATCTTAATGTTCACCAGGAGAGTGAGCTGCGCATGTATATTGATCCTTATAATATAGAGGAGTCTTTAGACAACCCAAGGAAAAATACTTTATTGGCGTTTTTCTGATTATGTGTGATGGCCAACTGCGCTAAGAGGAGGATGAGGAGGGTAATGGGAGTGTACAGGGGGTATACTGGTGATGAGGCATGGAAAGATATTGCAATAGGTATGAAAAGTAGTGCATGGAAGGGAAAAGATGACCATGACCACAAGCTGGCACTCGATTTCAGGCACAAGGGTGTGGGAAGATTCTCTTTTTTAGGTAAGGGTGTCAGGGATTGGAATGAGTTACCAAGAGAAATGATGAATAATTTACGGAAAACTTTGAAGGAATTTAAAGATAAAATTTGTAGAGGGCAAATGTAGGTGAGTGGGGGATAGGGGGAAGATGGGTGTGTAGGGAAATTGCCACCGGAGCCTGTGCTCCATTGCAATTAAATTAAATTAAATTAAATATCACGTATACGTCAAATTCACATAATTTTAATATTTTTTTTTTCAACAAACAAATGTGGAAATCGTAACTAAAAGACCTAGATTACCATCTTCATCGCTTTTGTCCTTTGGCAATATTATTTTCTATAGATAAAATTGACAGTATATCTAGAATCTTCGTTTAATGTAAATAAGTTTTGATAAGTTTTAATTTACGCAAACTTTGTTCTCCTTTAGCGACAGTTATAAGTATGGTTAGCAAAATACGAAGTGCTGTCTACACATTCGGAAATATATCCTGCCATCCATTTTGTTTCATTAGTTGAACTTACATTGGTTCTGCTGATTCAAGTCCCATCAACAACAGTTTCAGTTAGAAAGTTTCTAACCAACTCACAATCAGATATGTCACATTTTTCTCCTTCAGTTAAACTTATTTCCAAATCTGCACAGGATGATTCTAATTCGCATTTTTCAGAATTTTTTTGATATTATTTATTATTAAATTTGGATAGTTGTGTAAACTGAGTGACCAACTCATTCTCAATTGTATCGATGATATGCTAAAACACGTTGATTGTAAACAATTTTTCTGGATCTATAGCTATCTCATCTAAGGCCTCGAATTTAAAAAAATCTCTGCTTTCTTTCTGATCTGACTGGCTTAATAATAGGATATGTCCCAGTCTGAAAAGGAATTTTTCTGGCAGTTATCAGAGCAGACGAATAACCAGGGTACTTTTTCTCAACTTCCGAGCTGTTTTCCCGCAATTGTGAAGCGTTTCATAAATCCTCTTTCAGTCTAAATAGACTTGCTTCCAATATTTACTTGAAACAACTGAATTATTCGTTTCCAGAATGGCGACACGAACTGACGATTAGTGATAGCGAACTTGTGAGACTAGAAACTCTAATCTCCAAACGAGATTAGCAAATTTTTTGGCGATAATGTAAGTGCTTGGATACCCCTTCCCATCACTTTGGTGATTGAAATAAAAGAACAAATATTCTTTAAACAAATTCTGACAAGGAAACTGATTTAATTGATGTTTTGGCGGCGCCAAATTTAGTGACATGTAAGCACCTTGGAATTTAGGTAAATTCTATTTTTCTTGGCTATAGAGCCTTCCAGTAAACATAAATTTTTTTCATTTAGCAACTACAGGATATGGGAGACACGTTTCAGGCAGAAGCCGATACTGCAAGCTAACTCAGAACATACAGCGATTTAAAAACAATAAAGTCACTAAGCACATAATACAAGCCCTAAATATACAATTAATAATAGTAAATAACCTTTAAACTAACCTGAACCAGTGTTATCCATAGTTATCCAATTTGTAAACAGTCGATTTTGATTATGTGATAATTTCACTAATTCTCAACTTTTTTCGATGCAGTAAAGTATTTTTATAATAACATCAAGCCGAAAGGAATGTAAATTCACTAAAATCAGTAGTTTCAGGTTGTGTAAATAGAGTAAACATAATTTTAAATACTTCATTGGACACAATTGCAGTTTCAACACTAAATAACAACACGTTTTCGATATTTTCCCGAGTTGAAAAGTAAATTTCCTGAATGAGTAAAGAACACGGTATTACATTTTAAAGTTTTAAAGCATTCCATGCAGTAGAACGGATATTAAACCAATTTTCAAGTTATTACGTCGTAAACAAAAAACGTGGTATTTTTCGAAATTAAACTGTGATTAAACAAGACCACTTCCGTAAACAAAACAACTTTTAAAACACGTAAAAAATTAAAAGAAAATTCAGAGAATAACACCTTTTCGATAGAAGCAGCATTTTAATAATTATTAACCAGAAACCAATTTTTTCCAACGTGTCTTCTAAGCAGTTTCAACCTCGATTTTTGTAAGATAAATAACTTTGATAATACACCACCAATAATAATAAAAGGTACATTTTTTATATCAGGAGCAAGCACAGAACACAATGACTTAAGTCTAAACACGATAATTTGTAATCCAGCAGGAATTTCTAAAATTACACAAATCAAGTAATAGCCCGGGGATTTACCAACCATTTTTAGGAAGTCTATTACCATTGCGCCCGCACACTTTAATTATTTACAATAAAACGAGTTAATTTAGAATTATGGTCATCATAAACTCAACAAACCTACAAGGGCCAGGCTACACACTGTTAAATTTTGAACACTGGATATAATAAAATTTTATCAGACTATTTTTAGAAAGCTAAGTGACACAGGGAGCATGCGGCTAAGGGTATATATTGAGGCGCTGTGACCGTCTGGGCTGTCATGTATTTCGGAGTCTTGTCTTGTATCTTGGAGCCTTTTGTTTCACGTCGCGGAGTAAACCATGAGCTAGTGTGTTTTAAGAAATCCGTTGGGAGGCGTTGGTGTCGGGCAACGAAAATGGTTTCCGGCAGATCTTGAACTAGCGACAACATGAGCGATTCGTAGCCATGTTGAATTTTCCAACTGGACAGTGGTGCAATCTGTGACTATGAACTTTTAACTTTTAGTCTCGTAGTTCTTCCTCTTCATGACGTGATTTTTGGAGATGTTTCTTCCGATTTTGCCGTGTCAACTGCAATAGCGATTTTCAAATGTGACTCTGGAATAAATCTAAAACTTTTCATCAAGTGAACTTTTACATCTTTAGTAGTTCATATTCATCTTTCCATAGCTTTTGGTTTAAATAAGCTATGTGGCGACCACTATGCTTTACAGTTGAATTATCCAGGCTGATACATGGTCATTCAATTTTATTAATAGAAGTTTAGCAGAACTTAAAGCAAGTCAGAACTAAGTTAAGGTAAACCGATACTTCGCCCCCGGTATACTGGTTTTGTTCCTTACAGACAGCTACATGGAGAGAAAAATGTTGTAAGATATTTGTTCAGAACTCTGTTTTGGACACCTTTGTTTCCTCCTGATTTATTGGATCCATTGTCATATCTTTCGCCTCGACATTCTTCCATATCCAAATCGATCTTTTGCAAAGTATTATCGATAAACAGGTCAGTGAGACCAGCTCCCAGGTCCCTAAGTGTCACTTACCAGGTTGTAAACAACGGAACACTCACGCAATTGGACTTCATTAGTGTCACAAAAGCAACGATAAAAATAATTGTTCGATGTGACTGACATCATGTTATTCGGCATGATGGAAAAGTATTTAGATAACTTATCCAGTCAAAATTTTATTACTAACTTCATTCATTTTGAATAAATTTGCCAAAATAACAGATATTAGTCTCCTTATCGGCAATACGGCGGAGATGCTCCATCATCTTTAAAAGAATTAACGCTTCTGTCAAATTGAGCATGGTGTTCTGGTGAATTGAGCAAAATTTCGTGAGTTTTGAGACGCTCTTATATGTAGTACCAGTCATCAAATCCTTCTTTTGCCAAATAAGAGTTTTTGCTACTGAATAAGCAACAATATACAAACATATCATCCGCAGATTTAGAGTGAACTAGTCATCTTTTAAAAGTTTCTCGATTTGGCATTACTATTTGAAAAATGGCGTCCATGGTTTTTTCTTTAATTTTTTCATTGCTCGAATAATTATTTCATCTGTAGCTGCAGAGTCAATGAGTGACCATTTTGAAGTAACGTCATAATTTTTATTTTGAAAAGGCGGCGGCGGTGGTATATCTGGTGTTCCTCATTCTGTAATATTTTTAACTGCAGACGACGTTCCAGCCATAGCTAAATATTCTCGTACATGCTGCTCTTTGTCATCATGAGCCTCGTCTGAAGGACTTCTATTACATAAATTTTCTTCTGTTGCGGGTGGATCTAGTTCTTGTGACGACGATTCAGATGACTTCTCAACTCTAAAAAATTTTGCAAGCAATTTTGAAGCCTTCTCAGATTCGCCTTTTTCAGGTAGCACATGTCTTGTCTGTAACAGGTAAATATTTACAATATCAACGGTAATTGCAATCACCGAAGGTCTAACACGGTAGAAATGGTTAAGTAGGTTGAATCTAGCGCCATGCACATGCACCCGCATGCGAATGAACACCAAGACGACAGCCGAAAAGACAGGAAACAAGTGTGGGACGAGTTGTGATTTTTTCGATTCGAGTAAGTCGAGCTGACTCGAGTCGCAGCTCGAGTTGACTCGATTCAATGAGGACATACGACTGCGCACTAAGCTGTAGCTCTTACGTGTATAAACTCTTCTGGATAATTAGTGTGCTAAAATCATATGTGAACAGCAAGCTGGGTTATCATAGAATTTATTTTTTGCGCAGACGATCTCGCTGCAATTTCGGCGCCCCCAATATGACGGCGCCCGGTGCGGTCGCACCGCTCGCACCGCCCTAGGGCCGCCCCTGCATGTAGTATACGAATATAGCGTGATTAATGTATTTTGTTCAAACGCCAGTAGCGTAATCAGATTTCCAGAGTAATTGACTAACTTGTAAACAAACTCAGGATCAAACAAGTTTCCAGTTATTCTATTATCTAGCTATATTTGGTTTATCAGTACATAGCTCGTGTACAATATATTCCACTATGCCAGCAATTTTTAAAAGATAATTAAAAGTCTAACTTGTTTTCATGTTTGATCCCAATATGTCGATGACTCAGTGACAGACACAGAAATATTGTATAGTATCTGAGGTATGTATCAGTGTCTAATCCTAGCCTTGGTGATTTCGCCTATTTTTCACTAACTTGTGTCATAACTATTTATTTATTTAATTTAATTGCAATGGAGCACACGCTCCGGTGGCAATTTCCCTACACACCCATCTTCACCCTATCCTGCACCAACCTACATTTGCCCTCTACAAATTTTATCTTTAAATTCTTTCAAAGTTTTCGGTAAATTATTCATCATTTCTCTTGGTAACTGATTCCAATCCCTGACACCCTTACCTAAAAAAGAGAATCTCCCCACACCCTTGTGCCTGAAATCGAGTGCCAGCTTGTAGTCATGGTCATCTTTTCCCTTCCACGCACTACTTTTCATACCTATTGCAATATCTTTCCATAGTAGTGTCGAGACGCGGGTATGCGGACAGTTTTTTCCCCACGTATTCTTATGGACGCGGGTGCGCTGCCAGTTTTCTCCCCATGTATTCTTATAGACGCGGGTGCGCTGCCAGTTTTCTCCCCATGTGTTCTTATGGACGCGGGTGCGCTACAAGTTTTCTCCCCATGTATTCTTATGGACGCGAGAGTGCTGCCAGATCTTAAATCCTCTAGCTGTCAAAAAGGCCATTATAATATGCAAATGAGTCCACGTGCCACTTCTTAACTCAAGTTATGGGTCGTGAATTGTATACTAATGATTTTCGGTCCCTTTTCATGGCCGCAGGTGTGACCTCCACTCATCAATCGTCGAAATGGGGTCGTAAATGGGAATAATATTTAAATGAGGCCACGTGCCACTTCTTAACCAAGTTACGGGTCATAAATAATATGCTAATGATTTTCGGTCCCTTTTCATGGACGCGGGTGTGACCTCAAGTCGTACAGCGCTAACGTAACTCAAAGGGGTAATAAATAATATGCAAATGAGACTGGTGCCACGTGCCACTTCTTAGCCTGACCGAGGGACCGTATTATGGAAGCGGGTGTGAGCTCAGATCGTCTAAATGTAGTAAATAATAATAATTTACTAGTGAGGGCGGCACCACCTCTAAGTCTCAAAGAAGTTGCTGCCTCCTCCCCTCCCAAAGGGGTCGTTGCGTGGGTTATGTAATAATTTCAGGCAATGCGATCCGCGGCACCATTTATGATAATTACCCACGTGCGCGCCTGACCACAACTTGCAGAGATACGTGTGGAGTGTATACGCATAAAAAATTTCTCAATTACATCGCCGTTTTTTCTATTCTGTTGTCTTAAAATATTAATTACTCGCTAATTCATTGATTATGCTCGAAATGCAGTATAATATTCGCTTTTTCTTTTTATTCTGGGGACCTAGGTTCTATATTTTATAATAAGTATTACATATTTTAATTTGTACTAGTCATGTGACGTATTGATTACTATCTAAATTTTCTGAGTATTAAAATGGTGTTTAGTTCAATTAAATCGGTTCAGTGGTTTAAGAGTTACGGTTTCTTAGAGTTAACAGAGATTTTTTAAATCGGTCTGTGCGACTCTTCGTCCCTACATCTCATTAGGAGGCGGGCGCGAGGGTAGATCCGGCCGGCAACACATAAAAAAACCGGCGTGTGTGTCACCCCGCAGAAGGTTGCGGTGAGAGAGAAAAAACGCGAGAGAGCCATTAGTTTCGAAGTGACATCGTAAAAAAACACAATTCCTTTTGCCACGCGTTTTAAAATCGCATTTATTCATTCATACTGAAATTATGCATATGATAAAAAAGTGGTGTGCATAACAGAGTCCTTTGGGACCAAATCCTGGCATTGACGAGAAGAATATTGTGAATAAATAATACACTGCTTTCAGTAGCATAGAAATGGGACGGGAAGGTAGAGTAGATTTATTGTGCTTCTTTCAAACTGCAGAGTTTAATTTCTGGAGCTAAAAGTTCTTTCCTTTTGTCTTGTCTTTTTGAAGATATGCGACTCACAGTTGTGAACTTTAATACCAACATTAACTACCTTAAAACTGGTAGCGTTTTTAATAAAGTCTTAGCGTGGTTAGTCCTTCAAAATATTATCAGACCTCAAACTGAATCTTTACCTTGAAATCTCTACTTTAATGTCATTTTTACAGTTTACAGATATCAAATAACGTATTGCGCTTTATCTCCTGGCATGAAAAGGAGGTGCTAACATCACACAACAGCAATAATATTTGGATAATGTACGAGAAACCATGCAATATCCGGTTAATTATTATGTCCAGGAAAGCCACCTTATATAGTGAGAATAGCTAAGGACAATGGTCACATAATTACTGAGACCAAAAGACAGTTAACTCAGAAGATTGAATCCACATGGTGCATACTTTTATTTATTTTTGGAGTTCATAATTCTGTCAATTTTTAGCGTCTGTTTTATTACACTAGATAAAATATCTATGTATCAGTTCGATTTTATAGAAACAAAATGTGTTGGAAGCCTTTTTAGCAACCGCACCTCCATTATCATAAAAAAATACGTCATCGACCAGTTAAAAAATGAAACGATCAAACCACTGCTGAAGTACCTAACTATGTGAAAACTTGGTATATCACCACTGCGATCTGGCTATGTAAAGACTGCAATATGATACGCCCTTACCGAATAACCTAAGTAGAATGAAACTGCCGGAATCTGGCGTGCAAATCAAAGAACAATAATTAATTCTACATATAGTCGCAAAATATTTAGAATGTGGGAAGAAAATTGATATTAAAATTATAGAAAGTGATGCCGACAATTCATAATATCGAAAGTAATATAAATTTATCTTTCTGGTAAACTAACGACGTTCCTCTATAATGAAAGACATATTTCGAAGTTATTAAATTATTTCAAATAAAGGCCTATTAAGAGATGGTCTGTTCAATATACCTACGTTACGTAATATTTTTAACAGCGTCCACGAAAAGCTCTCATTAGCTGATATTCTCCGTGGGCCGTTGTTTTCAAATCCCTAATTTTAACGGTCCAAAAGTCTCGCGCTAGGTTTCTTCTACTTTCCACCTGACAATAACAAGTGATTGGTTTCACCAATGTCTGAACAGTCAGAGTAAAAAAACCGTAGCTATCAATTTCAGTGGACACAGAAACTGTGATTGAACCTAATCCTTGTCACGGGTTAATGGTTCTTCTCGCCGCCGAAGCATCATACAACTAAGATCGCAGGGAAAGATGCCGTTGGATTGACCCATGATACTTTCTCTTCGTTTTGTTATTTAATTCGCACTTCGTTTACAGGATGTTCCAAGCTTTGACTTTCATAGAAAGAAGGAACTGAAAAGCAACTGGGGACTTTAAACTCGCCTCGTCCTTCATAACACCGACAACCTTTTTATTGTGGGACTCTATCCCATAACGATTGCCGGTGCTATACCCAGACGTGTCGAACTCCTCCCTGTTACGTCGCATCACTTCATATGGATCACAGTCCTTCACCAAGAAGATGAAGCTGTCTGTATTCATATATAGCAATTTAGGGCTTCTAAACTGTGGAATGGCAAATTCGTAATGAAATCTGTACATCCTCAGTTTAGACAGGTCAAGAATGCACACTCGGATATACACAGGTTTATTAAAAACTATCCTAGCTTTCGCCATCTCCACGGCCATATTGGGTCTCAAACACGATACCACTGAACTGGATACGTTCTTCTGGTGAATTCTTTCCGCTTACCCTGAAATAAGGTACATGCATATCTCGAGGGATTCAAGTGTGACAACAAAATCAGGCTATCATATACCAAACAGTTTCAAATGAATCTATGGACAAACAGTTACGTAGGACACTATGTTACACACATCGCTACACTTAATAGATGTAAATTTATTATTCCATGCTGCACTTTTAGACGACCAGGTTCTGAAATATTGCTGCTCTTATACTGATGTCAGAAACAGTTTCAGTGACTTCCGTTAATCTGCTCATAAAATCTTTGTCAAGACTTTCAGCCGTTTAAGAATAAATGAGTTGTACAGTGAAAGTTAACTCACTAAGAGGAGACACGTTTTTTAGTGATTAAAGGGAATAAAGTCTTCGAACTGCCAACATTGTTCTTGAAATTACGATTTGCATGCTCGATATTTGCTATATTTTCGACACACATGCCAGTAGCTAGTAATTGATCAATAATGGTTTGCTCTCGTGCTATGTAGTAGTGTGTCTACCTGCACCTTAAGGAGTTGTGTGTGTAGTATCTACAATGTTTTTTTGACGAAAAGTGGGACTGGGGATAAGGAACGGTAAGGAATTCGGCCATGGCCTTTTGAAGGAAGCATCCAGGCATTTTGCCTGGAGTGATTTGGGGAAACGATGGAAAACCCAAATCTGGATGCCCAGACGGGGATTCGAACCCGCGTCCTCCCGAATGCGAGACCAGAGTTCAGAATGTTCGGCTCCCCATGAAGACTTAGTTTCTACCCCGGCTATTGCTATCTGTAGGTTTGAAGGAGTTGTATGTTAAACTCCTAGCAGCTTTACAGAGTGGCGAGACTTCAACCTTATCGTATTACATTGCCTAGGAGGAACGATTATTCCCCGACTTTTATGGAGGCCTTGAGCAGCTGACTTGTTTCTCGTAGATTTTCAATCTCATCACGTGGTTCCATGCTATTAATAGCACTCTGCAGTCTATAATAAAGCGTTATACTTTGCCCATGTATGTTTAATTGCAAATAATTGATAACTTATTTCTGTATGACACATATATACACTAAGAAGAAATATTCACAACTTTTGCCTGCGCTATTCACAACAGAGGCACGTTTTTCTTGGGGAGATTAATGTCTGAACAGGGGAAAATATTAATCAAGGAATACTGCCTCACAAAAGCTCCTTTTCTTAGCAAAGATTATTGACGGATTAACGAAAACTTAATATACAAGTATCATGTTACTTTGGCGCAGGTTTAGACATTTCATATGCTTTTTGAAATTACAGAAATGCATTTTTTCAAAGGTTTCGTTAAGATTTGTGATGGACACTAGGGAAAATATTTTGTTACCTCAACGACATATCGAGTCTTCTGTTCGTCATTTATAAACTTTCTGAAACAAATCAATATCACAATTTTTTTAAAGTATGCAAGTATGCTGTACACACTACAAGCCATAGACACATACAGCATCATAGGACACTAAGATACATAAAAATATTAAAACACACACCAAATGTACAACGAAGATATTGACTGCAAGTCACATATCGTTACATACATGAAGAGATCTTGCAGCACTCCCGCGTCCATAAGAATACATGGGGAGAAAACTTGTAGCGCACCCGCGTCCATAAGAATACAAGGGGAGAAAACTTGTAGCGCACCCGCGTCCATAAGAATACATGGGGAGAAAACTGGCAGTGCAACCGCGTCTAGAAGAATACATGGGGAGAAAACTGGCAGCGCACCCGCGTCCATAAGAATACGTGGGGAAAAAACTGTCCGCATACCCGCGTCTCGACACTACTATGGAAAGATATTGCAATAGGTATGAAAAGTAGTGCGTGGAAGGGAAAAGATGACCATGACTACAAGCTGGCACTCGATTTCAGGCACAAGGGTGTGGGGAGATTCTCTTTTTTAGGTAAGGGTGTCAGGGACTGGAATCAGTTACCAAGAGAAATGATGAATAATTTACCGAAAACTTTGAAAGAATTTAAAGATAAAATTTGTAGAGGGCAAATGTAGGTTGGTGCAGGATAGGGTGAAGATGGGTGTGTAGGGAAATTGCCACCGGAGCGTGTGCTCCATTGCAATTAAATTAAATAAATAAATAGTTATGATACAAGTTAGTGAAAAATAGGCGAAATCACCAACGCTAGGATTAGACACTGATACATACCTCAGATACTATACAATATTTCTGTGTCTGTCACTGAGTCATCGACATATTGGGATCAAACATGAAAACAAGATAGACTTTTAATTATCTTTTAAAAATTGCTGGCATAGTGGAATATATTGTACACGAGCTATGTACTGATAAACCAAATATAGCTAGATAATAGAATAACTGGAAACTTGTTTGATCCTGAGTTTGTTTACAAGTTAGTCAATTACTCTGGAAATCTGATTACGCTACTGGCGTTGAACAAAATACATTAATCACGCTATATTCGTATACTACATGCCTTATATTACATTGCTAAATAAATCTTCTTATATATAAAATCAATGTTTGTTTGTTTGTATGTTCGTCTTCTATGCGTTCCTGTACCATTTATCAGATTGCAATGAAACTTTGGAGAGTTTTCGAGTGTGCGCCTGCGAAGGTCCCTGCGAAAAAAAATTCCAAAAAGTCGCCCCCTATTCCCCATAACACCCCATAGTTTAGGCAAAACCACATTTTTTATCCGATTCAGATAGGAATTTGTACACTTATACTTTAAACCAAACATAAAAATACTGCCTACATACGGTTTCCGAATATTAATCCCCTCGCCCCATATCCACCCCCATACTTTAGGCAATACCACATTTTTTATCCGATTTAGACAGGAATTTGTACACTTTTACTTTAAAACAAACAGAAAAATACTGCCTACGTATGGTTCCCGAATATTCATCCCCTCTCCCCCTTTCCAACCCCATTACGTTTTCACCCCATAATTTAGGCAAACCACATTTTTTATCGGATTTAGATAAAAATTTGTACACTTATACTTTAAAACTAACAGAAAAATACTGCCTACGTATGATTTCCGAATATTCATCCCCTGTCCCCCTTTCCAACCCAATTACGTTTTCACCCCATAATTTAGGCAAACCACATTTCTTATCGGATTTAGATAAGAATTTGTACACTTTTACTTTAAAACAAACAGAAAAATACTGCCTACGTATGGTTCCCGAATATTCATCCCCTCTCCCCCTTTCCAACCCCATTACGGTTTTCACCCCATAATTTAGGCAAACCACATTTTTTATCGGATTTAGATAAGAATTTGTACACTTATACTTTAAAACAAACAGAAAAATACAGCCTACGTATGGTTTCCGAATATTCATCCCCTCTCCCCCTTTCCACCCCCATTACGTTTTCACCCCATAATTTAGGCAAACCACATTTCTTATCGATTTAGATAAGAATTTGTACACTTATACTTTAAAACAAACAGAAAAATACAGCCTACGTATGGTTTCCGAATATTCATCCCCTCTCCCCTTTCCAACCCCATTACGTTTTTACCCCATAATTTAGGCAAACCACATTTTTTATCCGATTTGGATAAGAATTTGTACACTTATACTTTAAAACTAACAGAGAAATACTGCCTACGTATGGTTTCCGAATATTCATCCCCTCCCCCCTTTCCAACCCCATTACCTTTTCACCCCATAATTTAGGCAAACCACATTTTTTATCCGATTTAGATAAGAATTTGTACACTTATACTTTAAAACTAACAGAAAAATACTGCCTATGTATGGTTTCCGAATATTCATCCCCTGTCCCCCTTTCCAACCCCATTACGTTTTCACCCCATAATTTAGGCAAACCACATTTTTTATCGGATTTAGATAAGAATTTGTACACTTATACTTTAAAACAAACAGAAAAATACATCCTACGTATGGTTTCCGAATATTCATCCCCTCTCCCCTTTCCACCCCCATTACGTTTTCACCCCATAATTTAGGCAAACCACATTTCTTATCCGATTTAGATAAGAATTTGTACACTTATACTTTAAAACAAACAGAAAAATACAGCCTACGTATGGTTTTCCGAATATTCATCCCCTCTCCCCCTTTCCAACCCCATTATGTTTTTACCCCATAATTTAGGCAAACCACATTTCTTATCCGATTTAGATAAGAATTTGTACACTTATACTTTAAAACAAACAGAAAAATACAGCCTACGTATGGTTTCCGAATATTCATCCCCTCTCCCCTTTCCAACCCCATTACGTTTTTACCCCATAATTTAGGCAAACCACATTTTTTATCCGATTTGGATAAGAATTTGTACACTTATACTTTAAAACTAACAGAAAAATACTGCCTACGTATGGTTTCCGAATATTCATCCCCTCTCCCCCTTTCCAACCCCATTACCTTTTCACCCCATAATTTATTCAAACCACATTTTTTATCAGATTTAGATAAGAATTTGTACACTTATACTTAAAGCTAACAGAAAAATACTGCCTACGTATGGTTTCCGAATATTCATCCCCTGTCCCCCTTTCCAACCCCATTACGTTTTCACCCCATAATTTGGGCAAACCACATTTTTTATCGGATTTAGATAAGAATTTGTACACTTATACTTTAAAACAAACAGAAAATACTGCCTGCGTATGGTTTCCGAATATTCATCCCCTCTCCCCCTTTCCAATCCCATTACGTTTTCACCCCATAATTTAGGCAAACCACATTTTATATCCGATTTAGATAAGAATTTGTACACTTATACTTTAAAACAAATAGAAAAATACTGCCTATGTATGGTTTCCGAATATTCATCCCCTCTCCACCTTTCCAACCCCATTACGTTTCACCCCATAATTTAGGCAAACCATATTTTTAATCCTATTTAGATAGGAATTTGTACACTTATACTTTAAAACAAACAGAAAAATAATGCCAACATACGGTTTCCGAATATTAATCCCCTCGCCCCCTTTCCACCCCCATAATTTTTCACCCCATAATTTAGGCAAACCACATTTCTTATCCGATTTAGAGAAGAATTTGTACACGTATACTTTAAAACAAACAGAAAAATACAGCCAACATATGGTTTCCGAATATTCACAAGGTCAATCGCTTCAAGTTTGCGGATTAAATCTGGGAAACCCATGTTTCTCACATGGTCAATTATATGTAGCATGCTCACGAGTGGGACAGCCGGAAAATGTACACAGACGGAAAAAAAAATCCCAACACCAAGAAAAAATTATTGTAGAGTAATGAAATTTGGACAATGCATTTGTCAAGTTAACATGTTTAATTGATTAAATTTTCAAGATCACAGGTTAATTTAAGCTCAAGAAAATGCATTTCAAATGTGAAATACTGTTAAATTAATAGCCGGTGTAACCTCCAGAATTTTGAATGCAAGCCTGCAAACGTGAATGCATTGTGTCATACAGGTTTCGAATGTCACTTTGTGGTATGGAGTTCCATGCTTGTTGTACTTGTGCTGTCAATACTGGGACGGTCAGTGCTGGCTGTGGATGATGCTGGAGTTGTCGTCCGATGATATCCCATACGTGTTCAATTGGAGACAGATCTGGTGATCTCGCAGGCCAAAGTAACATGTCGACACTCTGTAGAGCACGTTGCGAGACAACAGCGGTATGAGGGCGAGCGTTATCCTGTTGAAAAACTCCCCCTTGAATGCTGTTCATGAATGGCAGCACTACAGAAATTCGAGCTGCAGTTGGTACCACAGTGACACAACGAACTGTTAGAAATCGGTTACTTCAAGGACAGCTCCGAGCCAGGCGCCCTGTAGCGTGCATTCCACTGACTACAAGCCATCGCCGTTTGCGACTCCAGTGGTGTCAAGCCAGAGCTCATTGGAGGACGGAGTGGAGATCTGTTGTGTTTTCTGATGAAAGCAGGTTCTGCCTTGGTGCCAGTGATGGCCGAGTGTTGGTGAGAAGGAGGCCAGGGGAACGCCTGCAACCAAACTGTCTGCGGCCTAGACACACTGGACCTACACCTGGAGTCATGGTCTGGGGAGCAATTTCCTATGACAGCAGGAGCACTCTTGTGGTTATACCAAACACACTGACTGCAAATTTGTACGTCAGTCTGGTAATTCAACCTGTAGTGCTGCCATTCATGAACAGCATTCAAGGGGGAGTTTTTCAACAGGATAACGCTCGCCCTCATACCGCTGTTGTCTCGCAACGTGCTCTACAGAGTGTCGACATGTTACCTTGGCCTGCGAGATCACCAGATCTGTCTCCAATTGAACACGTATGGGATATCATTGGACGACAACTCCAGCATCATCCACAGCCAGCACTGACCGTCCCAGTATTGACAGCACAAGTACAACAAGCATGGAACTCCATACCACAAAGTGACATTCGAAACCTGTATGACACAATGCATTCACGTTTGCAGGCTTGCATTCAAAATTCTGGAGGTTACACCGGCTATTAATTTAACAGTATTTCACATTTGAAATGCATTTTCTTGAGCTTAAATTAACCTGTGATCTTGAAAATTTAATCAATTAAACATGTTAACTTGACAAATGCATTGTCCAAATTTCATTACTCTACAATAATTTTTTCTTGGTGTTGGGATTTTTTTTTTCCGTCTGTATATTTGTTCTTGCAAAAGATGGAAAGACTAAAAATATTGTATATGCTAAAGCACTTGAATAAACGTTCTTAAATTAAATTTCAAACACAAAAATAAAATCACTGTCTTTTATTGGTTTTGTGTATTTAAATATGTCTGTATTGTGTACATATACCAATTTAGAATAAAAAACAGGCACAAACCGTTCGTCCGTTTACGATGAAGCTTTGGTGAGTTGTCGACGGGATGACGGAGAAGGTTCCTGTCAAAAAAAATTAAAAAACCCACCCCTCCTCCCCATAATTTAGACAAAACCACATATTTCATCAGATTTCAATGGGAATTTGCACACTTATACTTTGAAACAAGCAGAAAAATACTGCCTGCATATGTTTTCCAAAGCGCATCACCTCTCACCCTTTCCAACTGAAAATGAATGAAACAGCAGTTTAAAATTTATAAGTAAATATTTTTTTCATTTAATCTATGTGCTACTCAAGTCCAGCAATAGTGAAGCATTGCCGGGTCAGCTAGTCTGAAATAGTCTTTTACTACTCCTCTTTTCCTACCGTACGCAGTATTTTATTTTCCCACTTGGTTAAAATCTTTATCTTATCGTTTCCCTTAATCCTCTGGCAAGAAATATTTTCAATGCATAGATAGGATCACTATAGCAAATTAAATACTTACTAGCTTAGCAGCTTCACTGGGCTGCATTGTCGATCCTACCGGCCACATGGAGGAATTTCCTTCCTCCATGAACGGCCACTGTAGGTGGGTCAGATATGGGATTTTACCCTTTGACTGCTGACAGCCGATCGTCTACCTGCCGCGCTGAGGCCGGCTACCCGTGCTAAGTGATTATTCCTGGGGACAGAGCGGCCCGCGCTGCCCCAACCGCCCTGTGCTGAACATTTCTGACGTTACCTCTCACGGCTGATACACAATAAATACTCGCACTACATAGTTTATCTGCAAATAAATTACTGCAGAATCAAACAATCAGTAACCCCAGGGGCGGATCCAGAGGGGGGGGGGGCTAAGGGGCTCAAGCCCCCTCCCCAAAAGCATCTGGATCAATCCCAGACAAATTTCACATTAAACCTCATATAATCCTACTTACCAGCCGATAGTAGACTACTATTAGTAGTGTACAGATTTCATCGCATATCTTACTTAATCCTTAAGGAAGATCAGTATTTTTTTTCTTCATCCCTTATTTTTTATATAAGTAAATTTTACGTGACGAGTTTTTAATCTGCGCGCCACTCGCATCACACCCCCGCCACCCCCACACGTGGAGGATATATCTGCTCTGGTGCCATTGTTTATGCTTTGTCGAATCGAACACAATAGAATGCGCATTTGAAGTGTGTTGTAATTATTATCGCGGCCTGGTTTTGTTTGTTTCTATCAAAGTTGTTAAATATGACATCGAAACGTAAGCAAAGAGATCTTCCGTCATTTTTTTTACCGAAAATAAAGAAAGAAGACGGCGAATCGACTGAAAATCAACCAATATTTCATGGAAACAGTGTCAGCAAGTTATCATTATCGACTCACGGTTCATCAGGTACATCCTTCTTATTATTTTGTATGAACTTAAATGAAATTAATATAAACACAGTTAGTCGAGTTTGATATTACTTTATTTAGGAATAATGTAACAATCATCGATTTTGTTGGGTTTCAATTCTTTTTAAACTAGCTTTCTTTCCGCGCCCACCGCAATCGCCGTGAATTTAATAGATTTATACGGCGTTATTCACCTAAAATCGGTCATTTAAGGAGTTCAAGTATTTATCAACAAGAACAACTTTTACTAAGAGAGAAACTTTGAAATCGTGAAGAAAACTGTTCTGTTTTTGGTTGAGTAGGTACATCTTTTGTATGGAATAGCTGTTTTTTGTTTTGGAGATTTCAAAGTTGATACCATTTTAAAAGAAAAGATGTTCATATTTATTTATAAATATTATTTTATCCCCTTAAAGGACTGTTGGCCATTTATAAATAAACCTGGAGAGTAGTTCTGAAGAATTAGTTGTCCGTAGGATAACCTGACCACTGACTGAACAGGATCCAGTGAATGAATATTCTGAGAAAATTGTTTAAAAATAAGGTCATTTCTTTCTCTGCAGCCTTTAGTTTGGTATCACTGGCTTGCTACTTCATTATGGAACCTAAGTTGCTCTTGATTGGATGTAAAGTCACATTACCTTTGATGGAAAAATGGTAAAGTTTTATTGTTTATGCAGACTGTGGTTCCAACAAAGGCAAGCAGAGCACTTATCTTAATCTATAGTGAATTTCATATTGTTTAGTGCTCATATAGTATATCTAACAGGGGATACTATAATTAAGAAAGATCAAGGTATATTTTTAATAGCATCAATCTTTGCATCTTGTCTTTGTTTAGAGGTAAGGTGTTCATTTACTGGATCTCAAGTATACTTCCAACCAATAAAAGAACAGGTGTTCCTTCACTGGGATTATTAAATTCTTGTGTAGTTGTTTTAAATATTCCCTACTACCCTGCTGTCTCTTAACATTGTTATTTTCTCTTCTTACCAACCTCTTTAACGACCTCATCTCCCTGTTATAGTACACAGGATTTCTACTTCTCTTTATTTTCTGTCTTGGGATAAATTTTTCTTCCCCCTTTCTTATTTTCTCCTTGAACTCTTCCCACCTTGACTCTACTGTACTTGTGCCTTCCTTCCATTTGCTGAAATGTTCTCTGAAATATCTCTTAAAGTTCAAAATCTGTGCCTTTTCATAATTGCACCTGTTTCCCCCTTCAGTTTTGGCTGCTGGTTCACTGAATCCTCTAATATCCATCAGAACTGCTTCATGATCACTTATTTCTTCGGTTAGTTGACACCTCGCAAGATTATCATGGGGCTTTATTAAGAAAATATCCAAAATATTTTGTCTCCTAGTGTTCTGCTTTACCACTTGTGTAAATCCTCCTCCTCTTATTAAGGTATTTCCCTTGTGTTATTAATCTTATTTCCTACCCAGTAAATTTAAATTCTCACCAGTAATTACCATTGTAATCTCACCTCTGAAATCTGAGTATGAATTTAACTTCTTCTGAAAAACCTTATCTTCATCTGTCATTCTTCCACTGTGGTAAGGAGCCAACATCCTAATTTTTTTATTACCCCAGCAATCTACCCCAAGTAACTCATTGTCATGATCTATGAACACTAGTGAATTGCAATAGTTTTTGTTATCTTGTATGAAAAGTCTTTTAACAATTACTCCTCTATCTCTGTGGTACACACTGTTAAATGTAAGATGACTCAGAGTATAGTATTAATAATCTGTATTATCTCATAAGATATACTACATCTAAAAAACTACTTTTTTTAGTTTCCTTTAAATACTGTTCATTCACTGTAATAACTGTGCTCATTTACCTGGAATTTGCTAAATATTTCAGATTTATATTAAAACAATTTTTTTACAATTAATATGTTTTATATTTTTTTTCTCGAGTTGTTCATATCCAAATGGTTACAACCAACTACAGCATGTTGGATATTGTCAACTAACAAGGTTCACCAATTTTTAAAACAGTTTTAAGCCACTGTTCATTCAATGGTCTGATTACCCTAAGTTGTTGATTTGGTTATGTAAGTTTCTCTACTTCGTGTAAAAGTTATAGTTTATGTTTGCTGTTGTTACAGATCCGAAAATGGAACCAATGGCTAATACATCCACTGTTTGCGTTGAAAATAGTTTTGATATTTCTTATGTAATAGGAAAAGTACTCAGTAATGAGGAAAAGTATAAACATCTGACGGAGTCTTTAGAACCACCTCATAATTATGAATATCCAGAGCAGATGGAGGGTGGGCAAAAAAGAAAGTTTAAATCTGATTGGCTAAAGGAATATGCTTGGCTAGTCTATAGCCAACAACAGAACGGTGCATATTGTGTGCCTTGCGTACTATTTTCTGGTCCAGAAAGCATTCTGTGTCTCTAGGATCTTTAGTCAATCGTCCACTTTGCAAATACAAGAAAGCACTAGAAATCTTCAAAAAAACATTCTGCAACTGATTACCACAAAATGGCAGTATTAAAAAGTACACATTTCAAAAATACATTTGTGAAACCTTAAAATGCTGTAAATATTTTAATGGAAACTGAGAAACTAAAAATAATTAAATCAAATAGAGAACGACTGATTCCTATAGTAAAGACGATCATACTATGTGGTCGAGAAAATATACCGTTAAGAGGCCACCGAGATGATGGTACATTGAGTGATGAAACAGGCCAAGGAAAATTTCGAGCACTTTTAAAATTTCGGATTGATTCCGGTGATTTATCTCTCCAAAACCATTTAGAGACCGCGCCGAAAAATGCTACATATCTGAGCAAAACAACTCAGAATCAACTGATTGACTGCTGCTATTCCGTCATAATGAATAAGGTAATTGACAAAGTCAAAGAAGCAAAATATTATGCTGTTCTTGGTGACGAAACAACCGATGCCAGTGGTACAGAACAACTCAGTGTGTGTATCAGGTATTTGGATGTACAAAACAGTACAATACATGAAGAGTTTGTGTGTTTTCTGTCTGCAACTGATTTGACTGGTGCTGCATTAAGTGATCAGATCGTTAAACAATTAAATAAAGTTGGCCTACAAGTTAAGAATTTGAGAGGTCAAGGTTATGACGGAGGTGCCAACATGTCTGGGAAATTTAGTGGTGTACAATCCCGAATAAAGCAGATCCAACCGCTAGCGACTAATATATGCATTGCGCAGCACATAAACTAAACCTAGCTGTTGTGAAGGCCTTCAGCTTACCTAGTGTTCGGAATATGATGGGAATTGTAAGCAGTGTTACCAATTTTGTGCGTGAGTCAGCAAAAAGTTTGGAACTTATCAAGCGAGCTATCCTTGAAAAACATCCAGAGGAGAAAAGACTTAAGTTACAAAGGCTTAGTGATACACGCTGGCTTGAAAGACATGACGCACTCCTTCAATTCAAAGAGCTCTTTGACTCTATTGTACAGTTTCTTGAAGAAATAGACAGAACTTCTCCGTCATCGAAAAGTGCATGTCTTCTGGCTTCTCTTCAACGATTTGACTTTGTCTTACCTTTGACAGTAACTGCCATTGTATTTGAAATTACTGTTTCGCTTTCACGGCAACTTCAGGCTATTGCATTAGACCTCAACCTGTGCTATGAGATGGTAGACAAAGTAATAAGAACACTAGAAAGATACAGAGAATGTAAATATGAAGAAATTTTTCAAGAGGCATGTCGTATTGTGGAACCTTTAGACATCCCAGTGCGGGCACCCAGAATAGCAAAACGTTCAACTCATCGCTCAAATATAGAAGCATTTGATGCCAAGGAATACTACAGGTAAAAATAACCCCTTTAAAACATACAAATGCTTGTTGCAACATTTATTTCTTTTCTGTTCTTTTGAGCTCAAGAATAATGTTGTATTTTGTTTCAGATTGAATGTATTCCTTCCTTTCATTGACTATGTATTGGGACAGTTGAGGAGCCGCTTTTCGAGAGCAGAGCACTCTTCAATTCTCGACCTGTTCACGCTTATTCCAAGTGCCATTGTGCAGAAAGAAAATCTGACCTCTGTAGTGGCAGCTGCGCGTGTTTACAGAGGTGACTTGCCCCATCCTCTCTCGCTATCGGGAGAGATAACTCTTTGAAAGGAGCTATGGAAAGACAGGGAACATCTCCCCCAAACAGCAGCAGAGGCACATCAGCAGACAAATGAGTTTTTCCCAAATATAAAAATTTTGTTACAAATTCTAGCCACATTACCAGTCACCACTTGTAGTGTGGAGCGCAGCTTTTCTTCGCTTAAGCTAATAAAATTGTATCTTCGTACGACAATGACTGAAGAGAGGCTGAACGGTTTGGCTGCTATATACATTCATCGAGATATAGCTAGCAGCCTACAACCTGTTGAAGTCATTGAAGAATTTTCAAAAAGCTATCCAAGGAGACTCACTATGTATTAAATAAGCAAAATAAAATTGTGTCTGCTTTTTTTTAGTGCTTACCTTGATGAAGCCTACCCTCGCCAGGGTCAAGCCCCCCCCCCCAAACCAAAATCCTGGATCCGCCCCTAAATTTACCTTAATACAGTAGTTTACTGTTCTTTCCTGCATACCCGTTTATAACAACTGCAATTTTCTGTATGTTCCTTACTGTATCAGATTGTTTTTGTTTAATTGTAAAGAGCGTAGATTCGAAGAAGATGCTAGAAATATTTTACTTCCACACTTACATACCGCGTTCAGACTACGACTGTTAAATTAGAGATATTCGAACTTATACAGAGAGTTAAAGGCATCCGATTTTTCCTCGTGCTATTCACGAATATAAAAAGACACCTGAAAATGATAATTGCACAAGCATCCTCCCCCACACACCAAAATTTGGCTTGCGGAATATCTTCGTAGATGTAGATTGCCAAAATATCTCGATGTTGACTGAATGTTTGCTGCGCTTTGTAATTACCCGATTATACATAATTTTGTTTCTTTGATGTAATTTGTTCCACATAAGTACTCAACAAATTTTTCAACATTTCACAGCTGTGAAGTGTCTGTCCATTATTACGCGAGTTGAAATGGGGGGGGGGGGGGAGGGGGGGTTCGGAGAAATCCCACGAAACCTCACCAGAGTAACAAAATGCGGTATCTCTACATAAGTTCACCAAGAACTGCGGTATTTAGAAGAACATCTCTGGTCCAATATTATCTAATTTTCAATTTTTTCATGCGATGCATCAAAAGACAAATAGCTATGAAACAAAAAATTTCATCATATTCAGTATCTTTCCACTTTGATATTCAAGAATGCACTGATTCTGGAATATTCTCCATAGTGGTTATATAAAACCGATTCTTTTCATCAGGTATATATTTCATCAGTTCTTCTGTAAAAAAATAACATGAAAACTGACAGAATATTTGGCACATTCCCTATTTGACACACATGTCCCGACAGCGTATCATTAAATGCGTGACTAACTGGACGAAAAATCATTTTCTTTCCAGTCAGATTTATCACTAACACGTAATTTCTTCGTAAGCGTTTCCCTATCATTTTCTGATTCTTCATATTCAGAACAACTAACATCTCTTGTTGAAACATGAGACTGCATTGTCACCCCTTCTGACGAGTATGACTACAGCCTTCCAGTTCTGTGGAAAAGCTATAAATTCCATCAAAATCAAGTAGTTCATCCTCGGTGTCAGTCCTCTTAAGAATCTCCATGATTTCTTCCTCAATGCACCCATGACGTCTTGCCATTTTCTTCATAAAATACAGGACAAAGAAGACTGATGTAAATTCTGTTGAATAGTGAACTGTAGAGCAACACCTAGGCTCCCTGCAGACAAACATTTGGACGATAAGCTAGCGACCAGAACTGCAAAATACTATTGAGAAATGGGTCGTGAAGTCCGCCGTACGACTCAGGTAGCGACACGTCTATATTCGTCATCAGCAATCAGGTAGCGGCAGGCGGGTGCGGCTTAACTCGTCAACAGCACTCGGGGGAAAACTGGCGGCTGCATCTAAACTCGTCATTAGCACTCGGGGCCAGCAGGCAGCATGACGTGTATACACGTCAACAGCAGTCGAAGGGTTAATAAACTACGAACATAAGCACCACTCGCGTCTTCTGCTCGAACTCTAATGATGAAACCTCGATACAGTAGTATATTTCTGCTTGGCTGGCAGCTTAGCCCTAGTGGTGAAACCTTAGCTGGGGAAAAATAATTTTTTGAGAAAGGTTCTCCCGAATTCCTAATACGTTACGAAATGATCAAATATCTTGTTTGGTATTTCGTTGTGAAAAGGGTACTCCAGAGATTACTGGAAAATCAATAAAGGAAATTGTTATCAGTAACATAATTAACACCTTAATGAGCTATTCAATTTGATTTGTATATTAAGATACGAAGAAGTATCACTTCTGCCTTAAGTACCGTAGCCACAAAATAAAGATTTCGTGGTTTATCAAATTCAGACACGCACATACAACACATTTCAGATGACCTACAATACTTCTACAAATCCGTCGTTCTTTCCTAGATTATGAGATTTCCTTATAACTAATTGTAACGCTGGTGTTGACAGACTAACAGTAAAATTCTCCTTTTCTCCCTTATTAAACTAATACGGATAAACGATTATACCTTTTACTGTATCCAATTCTTCCGTAACATCTGTTTTGATAAAGCGACTTATATTGACATACACTCGTACAATTCACATTCAGTGCAGCATTCGTATATCTACAATTTATACCTGGATTTACGTAAGATATACTCATAGCATTTCTTTTATTTAAACATTTATATTTATTTTCTCATTTTTGTTTTACTTATATTATCAGTTGTTAAAATTTTCTCATAGCATTTTAAGGTGTTATAATTCTTATGGATCTTCACTTATTAGATGTTTTCTCACAAGGCTACATTATTTCCTTCTTTTTCTCATTAATTCTTGATGTCAGAACAATAAGGTTAATACATTCTTCTATTTTTTCATATTTCGTTCCCCTTTATATCTGTGACTTTTCTAATTAATTCACTCACTTTGGGCATTTTAATTGTTTATGGCGCTTCTGCCTTCTCGGCTTTTGTTTACGTATGCTATTGCAATTTCAACTTGGTTATGCGCTAAATAACTCATCCGTTTAGAGCACTCGCTTCATCGCGTTTCTCTGGCGTTTACCGCGGTTTTTACACTATTTATTTTTCAGTTTTACTTTGTACTTCATCAATAATTTACGAATAAAAGCACGCCAGAACTCGCGATATCTTGCACACAATCGCCTAGATGAGTTATTCCAATCGTTAATGTTACAGCTAACAGCCTTAGTACATTTTACTGTACCATATAGCGTGCTTTCGAAACTAATGACGTGAGGTGTTTTTCCAGAATTCCGGAACCCCCTCCCCCCTTCTGGTGAGACTTTCGTGAGATCTGGTCGGAACCCCCCCCCCTCCCCCCCTGCCGTAAATGATGTGAGACTTTGACGGAGACCCCCCTCCGCTACTAATCGACCTTGTAACTAGATTTCGCCGGACCCTCCCCCCCCCCTATTTCACCTCACGTCATTAATGGACACTCCCTTAAGCTCGCTCGCTTGTCCAGCTTGCAGTGTTAGAATAACATCACAATTACTTCATTAATGTGCGTGTAATACAGATAAATCCATTGCTAGGTGGTTTAAGTAAAATAAGTTATCTGGCGAGAGAATGGCCGTTAGCTGAGGTTCAGAGATCACACGTCAGGCAATTTCTCGGAAGGAAAAGACGGACTGGGCGGGACTATTGACAACAGAATAAACATCTGTGAATCGACTGTATCGAATTGGTACACGCAAAACTCAGAGTTGCGAGGATTTTAGGCGCCTGGAAACCTGTCAAGAATTCTCCGTGTCAAACAGTGTTATGTGCTCAAGTGCAGACACATTGTGTTATCGAC
>JARYHS010000627.1:0-100144 GCA_031002005.1 Vandiemenella viatica | reverse complement strand
GAGAGTAAACCATGTTTGTGATAAACTGCTGACTATTCCAAAGACAGAGTAGAAATTGAAGTGCAGAAATAGATCTCTTAATTTTTGAAAGAAGATTTAAAAACACAAAAAATTAATTAAAAAAAACGTGAATTTGATAAGGTATACATTTGTTCTTACAGAATAGTTTACCAGAATATGTTTTTGTTAATTTTCTATGGCTGTCTTAGTTTTGAAAGCATGCTCCATCCATACCACACCCTACCGCTTTGCTAGGCCTGTTGTACCTTCACAAGAGCCCCGTTGGCCGTCATTTTTCAGTGTTCCTATAGGGCCTTCACAGCTATCGTATTGGTCACGGGGCACATTGCCCCCATAGGCTCTATAAAGTATTTACCAGCCCTTACTGACTTATGGCTCAGAAACTTGGACTTTGACAAAGAGAGATATTAGCAGATTGCAGGCGGCAGAGATGAGGTTTCTGAGGGGGGTAGAGAATATCACAAGGAAAGATAAAATCAGAAATGAAAACATCAGGGGGAAACTACAAGTGGAAGCATTAGAAGAGATGTCAATGAGGAAAAGACTGCAGTGGCTGGGGCATGTTATGAGGCTTAAGGAGGGGAGGATGCTGAAAGTAGCACTGCTGAACAGTGGGAATGGAAGCTCAGTTGGAAGACCTTGGGCAAGATGGATGGACCAAGTGAAGAAAAAAGCAGAGGCTAAGGGAGTCATTCGGGGAAAAGTGGTGTAGGAAAAAATCTTGGAATGACTGCAAGTCTTGAGTTTGCGTAAAGGCGGAAATGGCTGATGAAGATGAATTTGCTATGGCAATGAACCCTCGGTACTATTGATGTATCTTTGAGTTGATACCATGAATATTTGCCCAACCAGATTTACAATTTTATTTATTGTGCATATCTCCAATCTGTATGTGTCATGGAAGTCAGTAAATGTTGTTCCTACAATCAGGTACTTAAAAATCAAAAAAAGAAATATTATTAACTGAAAGTTTTTTGTACTTTATATTTCGATTCAATTTGGTTAGATTCCAGTTGCAGTAATACCTTTTGTAGAATATAAAAAGTTCAGTTGATTTAATAATTGAGAAAAATTATTTAACGAAATAAAAATATATTAGAATATTTGCATATTTAATTTATTTCACTATTTGTCTATTCCTGTTTTTATATACACAGACGGAAAAAAAATCCCAACACCAAGAAAAAATTATTGTAGAGTAATGAAATTTGGACAATGCATTTGTCAAGTTAACATGTTTAATTGATTAAATTTTCAAGATCACAGGTTAATTTAAGCTCAAGAAAATGCATTTCAAATGTGAAATACTGTTAAATTAATAGCCGGTGTAACCTCCAGAATTTTGAATGCAAGCCTGCAAACGTGAATGCATTGTGTCATACAGGTTTCGAATGTCACTTTGTGGTATGGAGTTCCATGCTTGTTGTACTTGTGCTGTCAATACTGGGACGGTCAGTGCTGGCTGTGGATGATGCTGGAGTTGTCGTCCAATGATATCCCATACGTGTTCAATTGGAGACAGATCTGGTGATCTCGCAGGCCAAGGTAACATGTCGACACTCTGTAGAGCACGTTGCGAGACAACAGCGGTATGAGGGCGAGCGTTATCCTGTTGAAAAACTCCCCCTTGAATGCTGTTCATGAATGGCAGCACTACAGGTTGAATTACCAGACTGACGTACAAATTTGCAGTCAGTGTGTTTGGTATAACCACAAGAGTGCTCCTGCTGTCATAGGAAATTGCTCCCCAGACCATGACTCCAGGTGTAGGTCCAGTGTGTCTAGGCCGCAGACAGTTTGGTTGCAGGCGTTCCCCTGGCCTCCTTCTGACCAACACTCGGCCATCACTGGCACCAAGGCAGAACCTGCTTTCATCAGAAAACACAACAGATCTCCACTCCGTCCTCCAATGAGCTCTGGCTTGACACCACTGGAGTCGCAAACGGCGATGGCTTGTAGTCAGTGGAATGCACGCTACAGGGCGCCTGGCTCGGAGCTGTCCTTGAAGTAACCGATTTCTAACAGTTCGTTGTGTCACTGTGGTACCAACTGCAGCTCGAATTTCTGCCGCAGACGCAGTACGATGCGCCACAGCTGTACGCCGAATACGGCGGTCTTCCCTCTCAGTAGTGCCACGTGGCCTCCCGGAACCCGGTCTTCTTGAGGCAGTACCATCCCTTGACCACTGCACCCAACAATCATGCACAGTGGATACATTCCGGCCAAGTCTTTCTGCAATATCGCGAAAAGAAAATCCACCTTCTCGTAGCCCTATTACACGACCTCGTTCAAACTCGGTGAGCTGTTGATAATGGCTTCTTCGTCTTCTTAAAGGCATTCTTGGCTAACATCAACTCACTATGTCAAATCTCAGCGGTAAATAACGTTCACAAACTTTACAGCGCGTATTTAAAGCAAACCTGATTTGCAAGCTCTGAGTAGCGCTACTAGCGCCACACTTATGCGCGAAGCGCGAAATTTGAATCGATGTCATCTTTCAGATGTATAAACACGCCTACCAAATTTCGTTTATCTAACACAAGTCTTTCTTGGTGTTGGGATTTTTTTTTCCGTCTGTGTATATATATATATAGAATCAAAAGAGGATGTATTCAGTAGTGTGTGTTAATTAAGTATTTTCCATATTTCCTTCTAAACTATAATAATCTAATGAGATAATGTTTGTTGAATGTTGTACACATCTTTTTTCCACCATAGTTATAAACATACTGCACTCGGTGCGATAAAGTCATTGTTGGTTCTGGTGTATGTGAAAATACCCTCTCGCCTGCATCGGAATTTGCTCCGGCTCCAACTCTAGCTTTGCTGGTGTGTGTGAAAATGCGCTATAGGTGTCGATAAAAGTCAATATTCTTCAGTAGTAAGAGTAAAGTAAGAGGCATTTTAAGATCAGCGAAGGATTTAGAGCAAAGTTACAAGCAAGTTGACTATACAAGATTCCCTGCGATTGTGGACAGGTGTAAATTGGTGAGAACCGTAAGACTAAAAGAACATTGTTGTCACGCAAGACTCGTGAAAACAACCAAATGAGCTTTGGCAAACCACCAGGTAGAACGAGCATAAAACTCAGTGGGAGAGAACAGAAATAATAGCACAACCAAAGGGTTTCCTAGCATAAAAAATCAGGGAATCGTTAAAAGAACTTCAGTAAAGATGGCAGCTATGGTTTAAATCAAATGTGGATATGTGTGCCTGCAGTTTGATATCTACAACAGCTGTGGAACAGTTGATACTTGCTGCCGGTAACCAAAACAGTTCATCTAGCGTGCAGGCGAATGGCGAATGGCGAGGTAATGTAACCAGGCATCAGAAAGGGATATATCAACCTGAAATATCCCTGCTGACAGACCCAAGTTTGATGTCAAAACATTGGTGGTAACAGCATCATTAAAGAAGTACTAAATCCACAAAAAATAAGTATAATTTTACTGACAGTATCTTGACTATAGATAAAGACCAACAAACATTATCAGTACTGCCAAAACAAAAGAAATCTTGGCATCTTCATCAAAATAATTACTCTTGTGTGTTATTGAGTTATCTTTTTGTCCATATCATGCATGTCATGTCAACAGCAACATAATCTTGGTCCAACTGCATAGGAGAAAGTGAAGAAGTTAAAATCATAAATAAAAAGGCAGATATACTGAGCATCTTCATCCAGATCTAAATGTCTGGTTCAGATGTTGAATGCTGTGAAGAAGTCACCATTGTGCCTTAACCACATCAATAGGCATTGAAAGAGGTTATTGAGTTACCAGTAAATAGCGATAAATAACCTCTGTATATTCATTTGCTAGAGCTCTAAGCTTTGATAATCTGCTTATTACATACAAACCAGATATTGAGATAAATTGGTACTTATTTCTAAATGTTATGTGTGTATTAATATTCTTCTCTTATAAAGTGAAATTGACTAGCTTAAATGGGAACATATCTACATTTGGAAACAAACTTGGGAGGAGACTTCTTCCTGTCTTGAACAGTAATCACTATCTCAGAATATATTTTTTGTAGATGCTGTGGTTTGATGGCCATTTTACTTGTTTTATCAATGCTGTGAAAAGTTATATAACAATTACAAAATTTTCTGTTATCCATTTCACGTTTGAAGACAGTTGCTTTTCTTAAAAAAGATCCTTTTGGGTGATCTTTAAGCATGGATAAAGGCTTTCTTATTGAAGTACTTGTAAGTTACACCATGATTAGTGGAAAAATTATAGTATCATAGATAATTTTTATAAGTAAGAAAAGAAATAATTTTTATAGTCATACCATTACTGAAAAGTCTGAAATTTTGCTGTACGGGTATAACTTGTAAAGCATTGTTTGCTGAATAATCTCATTACTTTAACTTCAGATGTACTTTGGTTTGTAATAACTTATTGACTTTTTCAGGTCGCTGTGTGACACTAAGCAGATTGGAAAGTTGAATAGTGAGCAGTTTGCACTTGCAATGTGGCTAATAAATCAAAAGCTACAGGGTATAAATCCACCTCAGTCTCTCACTCCAGAAATGATACCACCAAGTTTTCGAGCAAAATCAACTTCAGAAGGGACAGTAGTAAGTCAAAACTTTAAAGCTTCATTAATTGTTTTCAGAGGCAGCCTTAGGGGGTGGCGAGCAGGGCAATCACCCAGGGCCTCGCTCTTGCAGGGGCCTCGCGCGGCAACCCGACAAGAAAAAAGTTTACATTTAAAACTTCTTGTTTTATCCTTACTATTGGTTACAACAGTAAAAGTTGATTAATTCATAGTAAAGTGTAAATTAATAGTAATAAGTGCCTAAATAAAATTTCTCATTTAGGTTTATTCAATGTCACATTCATATAAAAGTAAGATTAATGATATCAAAATTACTCAGCTCGTCTGTAAATAATATTTTTTGTAATTTTACTATGAAACACGATTGAAAAATTTATTATTATTTGAAGTGCGTGCCTCTCTAACCCACTTGAACGCTTGGTTTTGTTACTTACATCCTGTTTGTGATTTTGTCATGTTTCATTTCGTTGTCGCCTTATGCTTGTTTTGCAAGCAGCTCTTTAGTGCCACATTTGACCGATACTGGTTCGCGCCGACAGTCAGCTGAGTGGCGTCTCGCCCCACACTTGACCATACCTAGTCCATGTAATGGACATGTTCCTACTCAATCTTCAGTTTTCCGTAACGTTTTCACGTGGTTGTTTCACGGAATGTTCAATAATTTTCATAAAAGTGAGTTCCGTAAGCGTACTTTATAATCTTTGAAACTAATAAAGTACGTTAAAATAGTTTGTTTACCTGACTCCCGTTTTCAAACGCAGTCTTCGCAAGCCATCAGTCTTTCGCACACTATACAGGATTGAAAGATTCTCGCATTTCTGAACACAATGAAATGTCGTCAATCGCTTCGCACTTGACGTGTTTCTTCTGTTTTTGGTTACTTTCGATTCATTCGATATTTTTTTATTAATAAAGAATGACATCATTGTATAATATAATTTAAATACAGACTGTAAAGATGCTGTATAAAATTCCAAGTAATCTCAAAGAGCTAGTCACAAAGTTTCTTACCAGCTGCATCATAAAGCACCTCTTTCGTAGCCATATAACTCACTTGGTAATTCTACCAAGAAAAGGAGATCTACAGTTTAACGTAGAATTCCAACTATAGGGTTTGCTAGTATTTCACATTAACAAATAAATGGGATTTTAATTTGGAGATCCTCAACACCACAATCGCACGCCATAGCCAACTAAGACATTAGGCAAGATATATAAGTAATGAAACATTAATAAATAAATTGTACTCTTTCTGTATACGTGTGCTTTGTTAAAAAGTAGTGGGTTTGCGACAAGATTTACGCTATGATGGCTGACTTGGTATCTCGATTTTTTTTCTTATTTATTGGCTTTACGCCTCGTCGATGTCATTATAGGCGGGATAGGACTGGAGACAAGGAACGGGGAGGAATTCGGCCATGGCCTTTTGAAGGAAGCATACCGCATTCGCCTGGATTGATTTGGGGAAACCATGGAAAACCAAATCTGGATGCTCGGACGGTGATTCGAACCGGCGTCCTCCGAATGCGAGTCCAGAGCGTTAACCACTCACCCTGTTCGGTGATATCTCGAGAATGCAACTCCCAAGATGGTGAACTTCTTCTTCTTCTTCCTGTCCGGTATTAGGCCTGGTGGCCTGTTACGGTCTCAATCCATCTTCTTGGTGGTCTCCCTACATCTCTCTTGCCTCTGGGATGGTATTTGAGAATTTTCCGTGGGATCCGGTCCATCTTCATCCTCAGTACATGTTCTGTCCAAGATGTTCTGTAATTTTGTACAGTTTGGAGAATTGGTTTTACTTTAAGTTCTTTAAGGATATCATCAGATCTCTTTCTGTCTTGTAATGTGTAGCCAGCTGTTCTCCTCATAAATCGCATCTCAGCCGCCGTTAGTCTCCGTTCATCACCTTTGCGTAGTGTCCAGGCCTCGCTGCCATACAGTAGTGTAGGTTTAGCCAGGGTGTTATATAGCCTGATTCTTGTATGCCGTTGAACTAGAGATGGTCTGAAAATGTTATTTATTATTCCTGTAACTTTTTTATTGTTGCATATCGGTTTCTAGGGTGTAGCTGAGGTTGTAACCTAGGTATTTAAATTCTGCTACTTGTTCTATGGGTGTTGTCTATTGAGATTTTGGTTCTTTTGTGGTTTTTTCCAACAAAGGCCATAACCTTGGTTTTATTGAGGGAAATCTCCATGCTGTATTCTTTTGCTGTCATATGGAGGTTATATACCGATCTCTGCAGGTCATCTTCTGACTCAGCAAAAGCACTTGGTCATCTGCAAACAGTAATGTATCCAGGTTGGTCTGTCTGTCTATTATTATTCTACCATGGGGTTTTTGTCTCCAGTTACTAATGATTTTGTTTATATATATGCTGAATAAAAGTGGTGATAGGCAACATCCTTGTCTCACTCCTCGATTAATGTGTTTCCATTCCGACAGCTGTTGTCCGGTTCTGACTGCGATTACATTGTGGCTGTAGATGTTTTGAATTGCTTTTATGATCTGTGGTGGGGTGTTACTTTCTGCCATAATTAGCCAAAGTTTTCTTCTGTCAATTGTATCGAAAGCTTTTTTGAAATCAATAAATGCCAGGTGTGTTTCCAGATTAAACTCTTTCCTTTTCTCAATTAGCATCTTGAGTGTGAAATAGCCATCTGCACATGATCTACCCTTCCGAAACCCATTTTGTTCTTCTCCAAGTAGTGGTTCATAAAATTTTTGCAATTTTGATTTAATAATGCTTGAGTAAATTTTATAACCAGCATTGAGCAAGCTTATTCCTCTATAGTTATTGCAATCCTTGACGTCTCCTTTTTTGTGAATTGGGATGACAATTGCCCTCTGCCAGCTTTGAGGTGGGTATTCTCCTCTCCAGATCCTGTTGATAAAGTTCAACAGTCGTACTTTAAATGTCCTGTTGCTGAATTTAAAAAGTTCCATATGAATGCCATCTTCTCCTGGAGCTCTGTTACTTTTACAGGCTTTTAGCACTGATTCTAACTCTTTGTAGTGAATGTCATCTGGGCTGTTAGTCTCTGGTAGTGGACATTACCTCGGTTCATTGTCTGCTTGATTTTGGGTCCACAACTGTTGAAAAATACTTTAGCCATGTCTCTTTGTTTATTACTTGAATGTCTGAGTCGCATCTTACTTCTCTGTTTAACTTTTTTATAATTTTGAATGTGTTGGTGATGGTCTTGTTACATCTCTTTCGAGATTGTTAATGAAGCGGTCCCCTTGTTCTCTGTGCCTTTTCCGAGTTTCTCTTTTAGCAATCGCTCTTTTCCTCTTATATTCAGTAAAATCCTCTGCTTTCTTTGTTGCTTGATATCTCTTATAAGCATTTCTCTTATCTTCAATAACAATCTTGATTTCTTCATCCCAAGCTCTTAATCCTTGTTTTCTATTCCAGCGATTCTTCGTTCCTATACTCTCATTTGCCGCTTCTTTCAGACTTTGGTTAGGTTTTCCCATTCTAATTCAATATTTTCCTCTACTTTATACTTCTTTTCGATTTCACTTAATCTTCTCTGATACAGCCATTTGATGCTTTGATCTTGTAAGAGTTCAACTCTGTAGGACATTTGGTTTGACTTATGTATTTCTTGTTTCTTAGCGTTGCTGTTAAGCCAGCGGGGTGGAAATCTTGCTGTACCTACCAAGAGGTGGTGGTCTGATTCAATCTCATAGGATCTAAACACTCTTGTGTCAAGTATCAGTTTTTCTCAGTTTTTCATTCGTTATTATATAATCTATGATTGATGTTTGGCCTCTAGCGGAACAAGTGTATTTGTGCGAGTCTTTGTGTGGGAAAAGTGTGTTGCATATGTAGAGCTTATTGTAGATTACTGTGTCGATCAGTTTTGACCATTGCTATTTTTTTGCTGGTTCTCCGTGTGGTCCTATTTTACTTCCTATTCTTGTATTTCCAACCCTTGCATTGAAATCGCCCATTAAAAGAAGGTAGTCATGTTTATTGATTTTATCTAGAATTTCTTGAAGTTTTGTTGTAAAGCTTGTCAGTTTCTTCCATTCTACCCTGTTCTGGAGCATAACCACCCACAACAGTCAGGAAACCACGTTGCATTTTTAGTCTTATTTCTATTATCCGTTCATTCCAGAATGTATATTGTACTATCTTTGACTTAAGTGATTTATGTACCATGACCATGACTCCTGCTTGTGCTCTTACATTTCTGTCAACTCCACTGAAGATTTGAACGTAGTTGCTTGTATCCTTTGTACCTTTCAATTTGCGCTTGGTTTCTGTTATAACTGCTATCTTAACGCCTTTCTTGTTCAAGTTATCATCTAGTTGTTCATCTTTGTATGCTAATGCTTGCACATTCCATGTACCAAGAGGGTTTTATTCTTTTCCCAGCTCGTGTCCTTTTTCTTGCCATTGTCGTCATTATTGTTATCCGTCCTGCTCTTTCTTGTTTGAGACTTGAAAGCAAAGACAATTAGTCCTACCAATTGGTTGCTAGCCAAGAGGTAGCAAGTCTGGCTGTGGGGCTGCCACATTGACGCTTCCAGGCCAGCGTTGAGCTCCTTTCAGAGATACTATTTCTGCAAATTTTTCTCTAGTGCTAGATTGTTTCAGTTTATTCACTTCCAGTCTGTTCTGCTTATACTGCTTCCTTATTCGCTTAAATTTCAGCCTGCACTCCATTATTATCAAATTATGGTCAGAGTCTATGTCTGCTCCTGGGTATGCTTTACAATCTAGAACTTGATTCCTGAATCTCTGTTTCTGTTTGACCATGATATAATCTAGCTGATATCTGCCTGTATTCCCAGGACGTTTCCACGTGTAAATTCTTCTTGCATGGTTCTTAAACAGTGTGTTTGCCACTACTAGCTTATATCTTTCACAAAATTCTAGCAACCTGCTTCCTCGTTCATTTCTTTCTCCTAGACCAAAACTTCCTACAGTATTCCCATCTTTTCCTTCTCCCACTATTGCATTCCAATCACCCATGACTATTAGATTTTCCTCCCCCTTCACATATTGAATTAATTCTTCAATTTCAGCGTATATTTTTTTCTATTTCTTCGTCATCTTCCTGTGATGTTGGCATATACACTTGTACTAATGTGGTTGGGACGGGCTTAGTTTCTAACCTCATCAAAATAATCCTGTCACTAAACTGTTCATAATAACTCACCCGTTTCCCTACTTTCTTGTTCATTACAAATCTTACACCTGTGACTCCATTGACAGCTTGTGTGCTAATTATCCTGTGTTCCCCAGACCAGAAATCCTGTGCGTCCTTCCATTTAATCTCACTAATCCCAACAACATCTAACTTAAGTTGTTCCATCTCCCTTTTTAAGTTTTCTAACCTACCTGCCCTATTCAGACTTCTAACATTCCACGCTCCGACTCGTATAATGTTTCTATTCATTCTGATGACTCCTCCCTGAGCAGTCCCCACCCGGAGATCCGATTGGGGGACTATTTTACCTCCGGAATATTTTACCCAGGAAGAAGTCATCATGATATATGTAATTTGAGAGGATTACATGTCCTCGGGATACCCTTTGGGTCTTTAATGCAGTGGTTTCCCGTTGCCTTCTGCATCCCCATGCCGTTGATCATTTCTGATTCATCCGCCTTTAGGGGCCGTTTCCAACCCCAAGGGCAAGAGGGTGCCCTGAACCGCTCCCCGCTCTTCCGCCCTCCTTTCGGAGGCCGTTGGCAAGCAGTGGTTGATTCCTTATACCGGGAATCTTTCAGTCGCCAGAGCCTCGTCTGTGCAAACAGGGTGCACCACGTGAAGGAGAGGTTGACATTTGGTTGGAAAAGGCTAGTATAGCCTCTCCCAAACCCTTACACCCCATGACACACATATCTGTTTCTATAAATGATCTCAAAATTGGTAACAACAGGACGTTAAATGGGAAGTAATTTTTATGGAAATCTATTTAAATTACGGAAGTGTAATTAACACAAACAATGATGTCAAAGTTGGTAATAATGAAAGTGTATCAACGCAAAACAAAGATGGAAGAAGAGGCCCCCGATCTTATGTTCGATGGAAAAAAAAATAAGCCATTAAAGTGATTGCAGTAGGCAGGCAAGAGTAGCCATTAACCCCGTGCTTAATATATAGAAAACGATGGAGTGATTGGCACAGCAAAACAGCCTTTTTTAATGAGGTTGAAGTTGATATTGGAATAGACAGATTGAAATCATAGGTGAAATCCAGAAGGAAGATAATCAATTGCAATTATGTTTTATAGATAAAAACGATTTCGTTCACTAGTAATATTACCAAGTTGCTTCAAACCAGGACAGAGGAAAACGAGCAGCAGATAAAAACATTTATATTTCAGCGACTGAACTACCCTTCAGGATAATCGAAGAAATAAATTCATACATACTTTTCGTTGTTTGTTATACTAATTAAGGCATGTCTAACCACAGTAATACTAATAATGAACTTACCAGCATTCGCAGCAGCCTGTCATAGCCTTTCTCACAGAGTGGCGAACGAAAGGATTGAGAGAAGAAAACAGGTGCTTGAGATATCCTGATCATGTCCAGTTTTGACTGGTAGGATGAGCGAGTCAGGTCAACCAGCATTCCGAGTCTGTTCATTTCTTGCAAAACTTTCTGTGAACACAGACAATTCCAAGGTTAGTATGCAAATGGAATCCACGAAAAGAGACAAAAAAAAAAAAAAACAACGGAGTTTACTATTCTCTATTCACGAGTAATTAAGACGTTTTATTGGTGCAGGTAGAGATCAAATACTGATGGTCGTTCAGTTTCAATCCACTCTGCTGCTAATACTAATTTTAATAATTTAATAATTGGACTCTAATAATCTAACAATTAATATTTTGCTTATTATTGAATTGATCAATAGAAAAGAGCAAAACGTTTGATCTAAAACCTTGGAAGTATTCATAAATGTAGGGGTGAACCATTAAAAAATTATATATGCAAGTGAAAGGGCATACCTAGATTTCTGCGATACCACAGACAGTTTAGTTCTCCACACTGCCGTTTAGCAACCAAACGCAACCTGTAGCAACCATGGAGGAAGGAATATATAGAGATGAAATAGCACTAAATCTGTGAAACCGCATATAAAAACTCATCTCCTACTGCACATGCGCGGCGGCCATACTAACAACCCCAAAACATGGGGCTGTTTGAACTGTCTACTGCTCAGAATATTTCATTTTCTAATATTCTAAAGTTTTCTATAATACGAAGTTGTGTTGCATACGGATGCACAAACAGACAGGATAGGAAACAACCTGGAATAAAGTTTCATAATTAAGTCACGTTGTAATTATTCTTCTTGAAGTGTTTGATACGTAAAGGCAATATTAGAGCCTATCGTTATTAATTTAATCATTGCTCTCAACAAGATAATGTCGTTCTCAAATATTTGTTGGTATAGTGTAGACAATCAGTATGTATCATTACTTTGTACATTAAAAGCTAGCCTTATTGTAAAAAATGTTGGAAGTATAATTTATGCGGGTCAAGTTTACATCGCGAAATAATAAATTAAAGGCTAGCCGTATTGTAAAAAAAATATTAGAAGTATAATTTAAGCGGGTCAAGTTTACATCAGGATATAATAAATAAGGTATTCTGCATGCTTGAGTCCAGTTCAGTTTAAACTGAAAGTGCACGATGAAATTAATTGTTATAATTTGTGCTGTGTGAGCTATGAAACGTGAAGAAGCAAACGTTGCTGTTACCCGAAATTTAGTTCGCAAAGCATTTCATGTGTTTAGATGTGTCTACATAGTTTGATTTTGTAGCGACAGTATTAATGGAAATGTGGGTAGGTTCAAATAAAGCCAGTACCAGAAAGGAGAAACAATTTATTATCAGTTGTAAGTAATTTTATAAGCACCAAGTTAGTGACACAACGGGTATCGCGTATCGAATGTATGCTACTCTCATTTAAGCTTCTGATTTTTGGAGACAGCTTATCTCGAGAACTAAACGAGATATCGAAATATTTATTGTTTACTTTCAGTTTCTCTCATTGTGTTACATAAGAATCTATTATCGAATTTAACTTTGGGGATAGTTTTCTTCTCAAGTTCAACCTATATCACCTCACTTTTCTCGAGAACTAAGCGAGGTTTCGAAAAATTTTATTCTTTATTTTCGATTTGTCTCGTCGTGTTAAATAAGAATCTAACACCAAATTTCATCTTGGGGAAATGTATCTTCCGAATTTCAACCCAAAACACCTCACTTTGGAGACAGTATATCTCGACAACTAAGCAGGATATCAAAAAAAATTATTCTTCATTTATGATCTGTCTCGTCGAGTTACATAATAATCCATCATCAAATTGCGTTGCCACGGTTGTCATATGATTCCCTTGAAATTTTGTGCCTATTCCCCGTATTTCTACGGCCAACCAATATGGCGACCTCCTCACCCAACTTCTCTCTACCCGGTTTCACTCCAGTGCTTAGTGAAGGTCCCTTGCGTCGTCTCCATATATTCCTTCCTCCATGGTAGCAACACCAGTTGGTGGACACATTTTATTCAATTGTTCAGTCAAGAGTTTACTCGGACAGAATTTGTTTCTCCGTAAAAGTACATATTTTCCTATGTTTATTTGATTTTGACGGAGTTTGTTTGTTGTAACTGAATTCAGTCACTGGGATAGTGTGTTGAAAATTCGAAATTCAAGCTAGATTTTTAATTATTGTTGATAAGTTATATGGTGGTCAAAATGGCGGACGGGTAAAATGACATAAAATGTAGATCGATCCACCCAGTTTTTCATCTTTCAAATAGTAAGTCAAATTTTTAAATTAATTTAATTCAATGTTATTCCTATAAACTGCACGCTCTAGTGGCAATTACCCTATACAGCCATTTTTCTCCTTTCCTCTTCCTGTCTCCTTGTGGCCTATATTCTTTTAGAGATTTTGGTAGATTTTTCATTATGTGGCTTAGAAATTTACTTCTATCCCTTATATCCTTCCCTACAAAAGAAAATTTTGACACAAACCCGTGACTGAAATCAAGTGTCAGCCTGTGGTCACAGTTACTTTTGCCCTTCCACGCACCTGTCTTAATTCTCCCACTGATATGCCTGATCACCAATATTCACCGTATACACTTGCATGAATCTCTTCACCCTTCTTCTATTTTCCAACGAATCCCACTCCTGCTCCTTTATCATATTAGTTACCGACTGTGTTGAGCGGTAATTTCCAATAACAAATCTATCAGCCCTTCTATGCACCCCCTCCGACTCCTGTACTTTATACCAAAAATGTTGATCCCATACTATACCACCATATTCCAGCAGTGATTTGACCAATGTTTTGCAAAGCAATACCCTTACTTCTCTGGTACATCCTGTAATCACTATTTCTAACAGGTGCAGGATTTTGAACCCACTTCCTACTACCTGTCCAATGCGTCGTGCCCACTTGTTATCAAATGTTATGCCAACGTATTTACATTTCGAATCTTCAACAAGCAATTCCATTCCCACTTTATATTCATAATCAATCTTTATCTTTTTTAATCTGTATTGCTAATAAGCTGGTTAGTCTTTGTACTTATCTTCATACCATGTTGACGCACTCAGTTAGATATAGTGTCTAGACCAGGTTGCAGCTCTCTACAGTTTTCTCCTGTTTTGATCCTATTATATAAAATTATGTCATCTGCAAACAGAATAACTTCATGTGTGAATGGAGACCTTCCAGGAATCTGATCCTCTCAGGTGTCCAGTTGGATGAAGTTGTATAAACACAACGTTTCGACGGCTAGCTCTGCTGGCTTCGTAAGGTGTAAGGTCTCTTCTAGCTACCATAAGCTGGCTGTCACCACCTAGACATGGTGACCGCCTAGGTGATGACAGCCAGCTTGCCACAGCTTGAAGAGACCTGACACTTGATGACGACCGCAGAGCTAGCTTTCGAAACGTTGCGTTGTCCTTATACAACATCATCCGGATGAACACCCGAGAGGATTTTATTGCAATCTAAATTCAGATAGTAAATCGTTAACACAATCATTTATTACAATAACGACTTAAAATGGTCGTAATACACTACGCTATAGAACCTCCATGTTAACTCCTACATCTTTTGATAATGCATTCCATCCCATAATTTTTTTCTACTTTTAAGAATTCTTATAACCAGTAATTCATATTTCCATCAACTCCAACTATTTTTATCTCATTTATCACCAGTTTATAGCTCACTCAGTCAAAAGCCAATGAAAGATCTAGTGCTGCATTATCAATTTGACCTCCTTTGTCCATTTCATCAGAAATAGTCTTGAATATAGCGTACTAAATGAGATTCGCATGAATATCATTGCCTAACGCCATGTTGTCGTTTGAAAACCACTGACGTTCCTCACAGACACGTGAGGTATGGTTATATATTAATCTGTCCATTAATTTTCCTACCACTGTTAAGCTGATTGCCATGTAGTTTTTGACGCTATTTTTCACCCCTCGCTTATGACTAATATGACTATAGCACTTTTCCAGTTATTTGGTAATCAACAAGTATCTAGACTCAATTTAAATAATGTTTTAACATAGGTACAATGCACATTGTAAGGGAACAAGGACAATAAAACAGGATTTAATTTTATTTCAGAATTGGTACGTAAATTTTGTCATTGTACATGAAAGTTACAACTCGATCGGAAGCGGCTGCTTTGCAGATAGAGCAGACGTGTATCACGCGATATGTCACGTGGTGACGCTCTTTCATCAGCACTTTTAGGCTTGGTACAAAGCTAGCCTGCACGCTCGAGTCGTTCTTCATTCTTTACGGAAGAGCGCGCAGCAAACATGTAGTCGCTTACAGAAGGTAAGGCATGCAGCAGCCTCGGTTGGATCTCCAAGTCAATTAGTTCGTCTCCAAAAGTCATTCAAGTTAGTCAGTTTGTCTCCAAAAGTGTTCAGTCTTTGTTATAGTAATTTCTAAAGTATTCGGTTGGTTTGAAGTTGGATAATATGTCGTAAAGTAGCTCAAACTGCCCCGGTGTAACTTATTTGGTTGATTAGGCTTCCATTTATATGTGTTGGTAGAAGATGCCGCCAGTTATAAGAATTATTCAGTCGCCGTTGTATTTCAGTGAATATGTGTATGTGTGAGAGAGAGCGGCCTATTTGTGTTAATGGTTGTAAAGTAATAAGTGATTTGTAGGAAGCTTTTGTTAAAGTGAAGGCAGAAATTATGTGATAACCTTGAGCAGTAAATTCAGTTTAATAGTGCAAAGACGTGTCATTTTCTCTTCAGGTCAGTTAGTTGGAATCGGACAAAATGTATGTTAGGTTTTTTATATTAAATGGTTTGTAACTTATCCGCATCATGTTTGGTCTCAAAAACACTCAAGGACTAAGTACCCATAGCCCCACAACATCCTGCTATTGTATTGTGTTTCATGAAAATAATGTTGATTTATTGATTTTGATAACGGACATTGATACTATAAAGAAGAGTGAACGAAGTTTTATTTCCAAGAGGTAAGCAAGTATAAAATCAATCGCAGTCTGGTAATCTCTGCGTAATCAAAGAGTACCTGGTGTCAGATCCTGATATAGATTGCTAGAATTAACATCTCCTAGCTAATCACCTTCCCCCCCCCCTTTCGGTTACAAGTTAATGTTTAAGTTAGATGAAAATTATTAGTAATTAGTTAGTATAATAACCACCACTCGTAACCCCTCACAAATTGGTTTTCAGAAGTGTGGATAGCAAACATGTGCGTGATTAAGTCTGAGAAATATGTCTTTAGTTATTGCCAACTTTGTCGCAGTGAAAATTTGTTGTTTTGTGATTTTTTTTTTAACTTGTAGACTAACTGAAGGTATGTTGCGTGTCTTTACTAAAAAAGGGTGTCTGGAAATAGTTTTTGCAAAAAAGAAAAATTTTATGCTCAGAAGTTGTAGGATGTTGTAGTTGAGCAAAGGAGCACAAGATGGCGGCATAGCAGCAGGTTGGCGCTCACATTGGCGGACAGATGGCGTTACGAGACGGCAGAAGAAGATGTAATGGCCGCGATCATATGCAGCGCGAGTGTAAACAAACATGGCTACGTGGATGAGACTAAACAGACCAGCCGACGCCAGAATATGTGAAAAGTAAGTGCATTTTAATCTCTTGTCAGTAAGTAGGGCATCTCTATAGTTAAAAGTATTGTAAAAGAAAATGTAATCAAGTTTGTTCACAAGTAATGGTACGCAAGCAGTGTGTGCAATTTGTTGGCTTGTCATGTCGGGGAGTGCGTATTTGAAATCTGTACTAAAGTAAGTGGCAAAGGCGAGCTTGACTTTTTCGCGAGTAGTAAGGTAATAAGTTGTATTTGTATTTGTGTAAGAGGTGCGACAGTTTGGGAGACCCCTCCAGGGCACGAAGTGTAACAAGGTGAACATATGAGATGAAAAATGATGTAAGAAGCAATGAGGTTATACGACAGTAGACTAAATTTTTCGATATTGTGGTTTTGGGTTAACTATTTTGTGAAACTTCCTTTTTAGTGCAAACACGCAGGTGTTTCCTTTTCAGAAAGTTAAATGGCAAAATACAGGTTTAATGTTGTTAGGGAGTCGCGACCCAAAATGCAACTGTAAAACAGACCTACTAGCTTGTCACATCTTAGTTTGAAAGTTGGAAAACGTGTTGGCATATTAACAGCCTATTTCCATAGGTTAAGCTAATACTGTTCGATGTTTTTCTTTTGTGTATGGTTTTAAATTATCGCCATTGAAGGGTAGAGCTACAAGTAGCTTAATGGTGTAATACTAAGTCTATTGGTCAAGTCGAAGTGAAATGTAAGGCATCAGTAGTGGTTAAGTGGTAATGGTTCACCCAGGTGGTTTGTTGAGATTACACAGAGATTATAAGTTGTATTGTCTAAGGATGAATAACAGAAATGTGTCTACATAATGTTACCTTCAGGCAACTGTGGTATTTTAGTGAAGTGTGGTGCCCCACGAAAGCATGCATGTAGTAATGAGTCATACGGCCGTATGTGAAATGAGGAGTATTTGAGAGGAGAGAGGGTTATGAGTTGATGAATGTGTTGAGTTGTCAGTAAGTCTCGCAGGAACAGGAAAAGAGTAAGGAATAAGTATATTGGTGTAATAATTGTTGTGTTGGCCACTAGTGAGAATATTTGTTGTATATGGAGTAATGTAATGAAGGCATTCCTAGACAGAGTTTGACATGACTTATAGTAGCAGCCACCAGTAGGTGAGTATTGAGCAATTTTGATTTTGAAGGCACACGTGATTTTGGTTATTTTGTGTTTAGCTTTCTTGGTTATACCAGTAATGTGTTGTAATATTGTGTACACTGGTGATGTAAATGGATGTAATTTGGTGAAGTTATAATGGGTTTAGTGATGACGGTTATACTTAGTATACCATACCTGGCTGTGTGCAGATATGTCATCACATGTTGAAGTATAAGTAAGTCTGTGGTGTTGATGGCAGTTAGGATATTTATTTGTGTATGACCGAGTTAAGATCTGATCTGTTACAGTGCAGGTAGAGAATTGGTATGTGTTATTTGTGGTAAAGGAGTGGACAGCTGATATGTTAAGTGGACTCTGGACATAAGAGAATTTGCAAGTTAAATTATAGTACCCTGTCATTGAGATGTGATGCAACTAAAGTTCCCATATAAGGTAGGAAAAGTATTTTATTATATAGTGGTCGAGATTGCCCATGTGAAACTGTTGATGTGTGGTATAGAAATTTGTACAGTCTTTAAGTGAGTGATAGTACACCACTGGTATCAAGGTATCAAAGACTAATTTTCTATTTAGTACAATGCAGTAAATGATGAGGCGAAACGGTTTATTGTTTGTGGAAACACGAGAGTGTAGGCCCAGCTTTAACGTTATCAGACAAAATACAGTGTTCATGTTTGAATGAGGGTGTTGCAAACCCAAATTTGGCAGTTATACGAACCTAAAAGTCTGTCGTCCATTTAAACACAGCAGATGTATTATATAAACCCACATTGAATTCTTCATATGAGGGTAATTCTAACACTTGACTACACTAACATCGTAATAGATTTGCAGATAAGGCCATGTAACGAATCATTTAGTTGAAAGAAGTGAGCCAGGACTTTGAATATTTGGAATTGAGTCATTAATAGCATTTTTCTGAAGTTGCATAATTTGCAAGTAAATTCATTTTCCCCCTGTTACATTTTGTTGTACTATTCACTATGAGAATTTAAATTAACTCTTCTTGGCATATTTGTTCACATTTTAATTATTGTTGCAATGAAAATATAAAGTAAATTTCAAAAGACAGTTCCAAAGATGTTGTGAGTTCCTTTGAAGATAAGATTAAAAGTGAAACAAATTTATTGTGGCTCAATGGTTCATGCATGTGAATAAGTTAATGGTATTAACATCCTATTAAGATTTTGGAGTATAGTTATTTGTTGAAAGATTTTCCTGGGAGTAAGATGTTTAAAGAGTTGTGAGTAATAATGAGATTTGGCAACCAGAGATATTTGTGTGTCCACAAGTTTTGATCATAGGAATGGCTTATTGTAATGTGTGCAGTGCTTAAGGAATTTTTGCAGAAGAATTAGTGCAATCTTTTATCCATCGGATTGAGTGATTGTCTTGCAAGCTGGTATGAGTCGCAGGTCTTCCCATTTTGATTTTGAAATTAGTTTTGCAGTGAATTTGGACTTTAATAGATTGTTCTGAGATTTTATTTATGTCATTGATGTCATACTGTGTATTTAATTTATTCTTTGGTTTTCTTATGTGTCATATTGGAATCAAGTTGTCATGAAAAGCAGGCTGTAAAGGGATGTATTTAAGTTGGTTTACGAGACAGCTAAATGGATTAACAGTTGTTCTCAGGTTTTGACGAGTCCTTTTTCAATGACGTGCTCTTGAAGGTTGCTCTAGGCGTAAAACTGGCGCTCGTGGTGAGATTTAGGGGATGGACAGATGTAATAGTGACATTCTCTAAAATTTGGTTTTGGACATTCATGTTTTATTTGACAGAGTGATGGTAAAGTACAGTTGTGGTATCGAGTATGTTATCAATGCTCCATCTTTACTATTTGGCAGGGTTTTCTAAAGTGGACTAGTGAAAAGTAAATTGTTGTGACTCAGTAAACATTATGGACCTGTAAGAATAAGAACTGTGTGGTTAATTTAGTTGTTCAGCAACGCCAAACTGGAGAGTGGTGCGTAGAAGCAAAGTTATGTTCTGCGTTTATAATCGTCAGTGTGTAAGAAACTGCAATAACCGGAACTTTTGTTGGTAGCTACTGTTTCTTTACGTTAAACCTTCTCATCCGTATTAGGCTTATAACATCTAGGTCAAGAGAACTTATTCAAACTACAAGATTCCGGCAAGATTAGTACCAGCTAGAACGAGTGACAGATTGTGTGTTATAGAGAAATTATCATCTTGTCATCGTTGGTTATAGTTCTGCAAGATGTCTAGTATTAAAACGAGTGGCAAGCTATGTTGATATCCAGAAATTATCATAGTTGGTTCAGAATACAAGAAGAGAAGAAGACTTACAAGTTCAACGTTTTGAAAATTTATCAGAAGAGACTTTAGCAGTTACAGTGTTTGTATTTTTTGCTTCAGCGTTGTCTGTGTTGAAGAATTATATCACTTCTATTTCGGTCTTTGATTGCTATATTGAACTATGTGTGTGTTGTCATACGTGTGACTACATTGGACAGTGAACAATGATACACAGCAGTTCGCAGCTTAGTCTGAGAGGGACGGCTGACTGCAGGAAAAGTGAGCTCCTCGAGGTTAGCAGGTTCAGTATAACGGGTATAATTATGGCTCAGATGTGCATTTTGGACAAAGGGGTAGTACACAAAGCACCATATCACCTAATTCAAGTTGCAAGTCTAAAAATTTCAGTACATTTTGATGTAGAATTAAGTTTGGACATAATTGGTTTATATTTTGTAACGTTTATTAATTGTTTGTTGAAATTGTTGTAAGATTGTTGTTTTGAATTTGTATTGTCACTTCTTAGCCTTCGTTTAGTTTGGAAATCAATGTATTGTTGTGATTGCACTGTGATGCACTGAGAAGCCAAGTATTTGAGGCATTGTGTTTTAAGGTAATTGATGTTGAGATATGAGATAAGAAATATTGAGTAAGAGGCAGTTACTGTTATGTGATGAGATGATACTGCTAAGAATTAATAATCAGATCAATCCTATTGTGTTGGGATTATGTGCCATTTTTGTAACACCACCACAGGCTGAAGTCAAAGAGAGTAACCATTAAGTGAGAAAGTAACCATGAAGTCAGAGAGTAATTATGAAGTACTTGTACCCAGTGATATTGAGAGTTTGTGAACCAGTTTTATGAATTTGTTAGTATATTCGTTTGATAAATGTTTAATAAATGTGGAATAAGTAGTATAAAATTGTAAATTATAATGCATGAGTGAAATTTTAAGTTGATTTGGAAGAGATCTATAGAATTATTGTGAATATTATGTCTTTGTTTGGGAATATTTTGACTGATTATGGAAATATTGGTTTTGAGAATTTGATGAATTTTAATAATTTTGGATATAGTGCTTGAGTAAATTTAAATAATGATTTTGATTTATAAATGTTAACTTTGATTTTGATTTGTATTAGAAATTTTGTAAAGAGATGCTCCTACCAGATAGTGGTTCCTATCAGTTTTGTTGAAAGTAAAGTCTTTGAGTTAATTAATGCTGACAAAGAGAGAGAAAGAGATTAAATGCATCTTGCTTACTTAAAAGTGGTCCATGGAATAGATCTAATGATTGTGATTTAAGTGCAAACATAGAACAAGTACTGTCGCAGATTATAATGTTTCAGCCTCTTCGAGATGCGGCACGAGAATGATGAGCAGATGGACCAGTATTCAAAACAGCTGAGAGAGGTCAACAACCCAGGACGGAGTTTCAGTAGATCATCACCCCTACATCAATTCCAGGCATCCCTAACATCAAGATGATCATCAGTCCCCCCCCCCTCAACATCATTAGTTCCTGACAGCCATAGCATCAAGATTGTCAACATTCCCCCCCCCCCTCCAACATCAACATTGATCAGCTGATTTAGTTGTGTAGAAAGCTCTGGACTTATCCAGAAATTGATTATTATTTTTTAGAACTCAGTGGAAGAGGAGTAGATTTTTTTCAATTGGGTATCATAGTAACTGTAGTTTTGTGAACTTAGAACTATCAATAGATTTTGATTTGTTGAGTATACTGATGGACTTCAATGATTCAAGTTATTCTGGACTATTTATTGATTTTGGTAATAGGACAATGGTAATTTAAAACTTTTAATTTTGATTTCATTGGTAACTTCCATTTGATTGTAATTTGATTTTTTGAATACTTGATTCTGATTATTGAGATACTTTGATTATTTTGATTGATTATGTTTCCAATGACACTTTGAAATTGACACGAACAATTTTGTACACTTTATGAGTTTATTTGATGATATTTATTTGACTTTGTGTGATTTTTCTTGAAACTTGAAGATGAAATTATTGTGTTTTTCAATGAAGTTCGCAGGTTAGATTTTTCTTAGAAGAGAACATGACACGATCAAAGAGTTAAATGTCTATAGATTTTGAGATTTTACTATGTGATCAGAGAGACAGTATGTTTGTGTGAAAAATTTTGATTTGGTTTGATTTTCATATTTTTGATTGATTGTTTGATTTTTATTATCTTTGGTAAAGATTAGGTATCATCGTTGGTTAGTAGAACTTGGTCTCGTAACTGAAGAGACGTGGACGTCTCTTATCCCGGAGGGAGAGTGATGTAAGGGAACCAAGATAATAAACAGGATTTAATTTTATTTTAGAATTGGTACGTAAATTTTGTCATTGTACGTGCAAGTTACAACTCGCTCGGAAGCGGCTGCTTGCAGCTAGAGCAGACGTGTATCACGCTATGGTCACTTGGTGACGCTCTTTCATCATTACTTTTAGGCTTGGTACACGCTCGAGTCGTTCTTCATTCTTTAAGGAACAGCGCGCAGCAAACATGTAGTCGCCTACAGAAGGTAAGGCATGCAGCAGCCTCGGTTGGATCTCCAAGTCAATTAGTTTGTCTCCAAAAGTCATTCAAGTTAGTCAGTTTGTCTCCAAAAGTGTTCAGTCTTTGTTATAGTAATTTCTAAAGTATTCGGTTGGTTTGAAGATGGATAATATGTCGTAAAGTAGCTCAAACTGCCCCGGTGTAACTTATTTGGTTGATTAGGCTTCCATTTATATGTGTTGATAGAAGATGCCGCCAGTTATAAGAATTATTCAGTCGCCGTTGTATTTCAGTGAATATGTGTATGTGTGAGAGTGCGGCCTATTTGTGTTAATGGTTGTAAAGTAATAAGTGATTGATTGTAGGAAGCTTTTGTTTAAGTGAAGGCAGAAATTATGTGATAACCTTGAGCAGTAAATTCAGTTTAATAGTGCGAAGACGTGTCATTTTCTCTTCAGGTCAGTTAGTTGGAATCGGACTAAAATGTATGTTAGGTTTTTTATATTATATGGCTTGTAACTTATCCGCATCATGTTTGGTCTCAATAACACTCATAGACTATGTACCCATAGCCCCACAACATCCTGCTATTGTATTGTGTTTCATGATAATAATGTTGATTTATTATTTTGGTAACGGACGTTGATACTATAAAGAAGAGTGAACGAAGTTTTATTTCCAAGAGGTAAGCAAGTATAAAATCAATCGCAGTCTGGTAATCTCTGCGTAATCAAAGAGTACCTGGTGTCAGATCCTGATATAGATTGCTAGAATTAACATCTCTTAGCTAATCACCTTTCCCCCCCCTTTCGGTTACAAGTAAAGTTTAAGTTAGATTAAAATTATTAGTAATTAGTTAGTATAATAACCACCACTCGTGCCGTACACCTCACACCACCTCACAACATCCTGCTACCATTAAGTCATCCGCAGACATATTAGCCACACCGTCCTCTTTACGCAATTTTTTAAATCCTTAGTTCCTTCCTATCTTCATACCAAATTCATAATTTTCTAGTCTGTTCACTTCCAGCTTTGCGGAAATGCTAGTTTTCCTGATATAGCCCCCACCATTCTTGAATCATAGTCCTTAATGGTGTGGCTATACCAACTAATTAATAACTTTGCTTTTTTTAAATCCTTGGTTACTTCTTCTCCATTCTCATCTATAACTGTCTAATCAGTCAACACCTTCTGTTCCCTTCAGTATTCTGATATAGTGATAGAAAATTTTAGATTCATCAGTCAGTGGGCTTCCTGCACCAATAATATTCTTTATAAATACAATATTAGCCAGTTTATTAATAATTCCTTGTTTAGTTTCTTTTCAAGAATTGTCTAATATATTGCTGTCTCTCTTCTCTGTAAAGTTATCGTCTCACCAACCACTTTAACCTCCTCACGTCCCTGTTATAGTACTCGTATATAAGTACTGTATCTGTTTATATTCCGTTTTGGAATACATATTTCTTCACCCTCTGTCATTATCTCATTGAATTCTACCCACTTCATCTCCATTGTGCTATTCTTCCATTTGCTGAAACTATATCTGAAATATTTTTTCTGTTCCAAAATTTGAGCTTTACTACAATTGTAACTATTTCCTCCTTCAGTTCTAGCCACTGGTATACTCAATCTCCCAATATCCATCAGAACTGCATGGTGATCACTTATTCCTTGACTTGAAACCTGATATGGTGATGACCAGGCTGTATTAGGAAGATATCCTAAATGTTTGGTTTCCCTTGTGCACTGCTCATCCACATAAATAAAGCCTCCTACTCTTACTATGATATTTGCAAATCTCTGTTCTCTTGTGCTTTTACTCTTATTTCCTACAAAGTCGATACATGGTAAGTTTAATTCCCCACCAATATGACCATTCTGTGCTCACTTCTCATCTCTGAGTTTAGTTTCATCCCAGAAACTTCATCTCTATCATTCATTCATCCACTACGCGTATGCAGCCAACACCCGGAATTTTTCTTTTTTACCACCCCAGAAGTCTGCCCCAAGTATTTCATGGTAATGATCTCTGAACTCCTGTGAATTGCAGTAGCCTTTGCTAACCAATATGAATTCTCCTCCACCACTTGCTCCTCTATGTTTGCGGTAATTACCGTACTACAGTTATATTTTTTGCGCGTTTTGTTACCGTGATTACAGGTGATAAAACAATGTTTAACCGCGTACCTTATTGTTTCAGAGAGTAAGTTCGTGAAATTTCAAAACAGGACAAGCACGCAATGCCTGTAATATGATGTTACACAGTCTAATAATAAAGTTAGGTGGCAGACACATGTCTTAGCTTCGAATGAAGGGTCTGATTTGTTGGATATTTCAACCAGTGGTCCTTCCAGCTGGTTTTTATTTATGTTTTCGAACCTACAATTAATGTTGGGATAGTAAGAAACATTTATTATTATTTTATGTTAGGTAATTTCTTTACATATTTCTACTCTCTATATTATACATAAATTCGTGTATAGACGCACAAAAGGATCGGAGTTTCTCAAACAGTAGAAATCATAGTTTTTAGTTTATATGAAAGCGCTTATAAAGAAAACATGTATCTGGAAAGCAGCCGTGTTTAGTGAAATGTACGTATAAGAAGTTCAATATGGGCGTGATTGTTTGCGAACTGCATTAGCAAACGCGCAAGGCAAGCTGCGTAGTCTAGCGGATACCGTTCTATTCTAGTAGCAGTGTGGTCACTGGTCCAAAACTATAATGCGTGAATTGAGTCTAGATACTTGCAGCTTCCCAGAGAACTAGAAAAGTGCGATAGTAGTGCCAGTACATAAAGTAGGGGTGAAAAATAGAGTAAAAAATTATAGGCCAATCACACCATAAATATATGTGAGGAATGTAAATGGTTTTCAAGTAGGCAATATGGCTTTAGGCAAGGATATTCTTCCAAATATCAGTTGTTGGGATATATGCAACATATTTCAGATGAAATGGACAAGGGAGGCCAAATTGATAGTATAGCACTAGATCTGTCAAAGGCATTTGACAGAGTGAGCCATAAAATGGTAGAATGTAAGATAAAAACTATTGGAGTGGATGAGAAAGTGATTTGCAGGGTAGAAGAATTTTTAAAAGGTAGAAAACAGAAAGTTAGGGTAGGAAATGTAGTATCAAAAGAAGTGGAAGTGAAATGGAAGTGCCGCAGGGTAGCGTATTGGGACCATTGCTATTCATTATTCTAATAAATAATTGTGTTGATTGCTTACTATCAGAAATTAGTTTGTTTGCAGATGACAATATGTTGTATAAAAGGATCAAAATGGAAGAGAACTGTAAATTAATAATTATTCTTTAATAATTACGATAGTACAACTGTTTTTGACAATATTTATTTGACGGACGCGTTTCGCCTCTCGTCGAGGCATCATCAGCGTACAACGTTTTCTGTAATTTGTGATATTTTACATAATGGTTTTATTTTATATATAACAAAATTTTCTTATGTATAGGAAGCGTAAAGATGACTTATATTTTTACATATCTGTTTTTAAATTAGTAAGCAGAACGTCTTGTTTACATAGTTGTAATGACGTAGATTCATATTATCACTTATATTTTACATTTCTATTTTAAGGTGTGGTTGTTGGTCGCCTGTGCGCTCAACCAGCATGTTGTTTACACTATTGTGGATACTTACATATTTTGTACAAAATTGGTCTTTTATGAAAACACTTTGAAGCACAGTTTTTTCCAACGACATTGTCAAACTTTAGTTTTGTGTGTGCGCTGTTGTAGTTCAGCTGTTTTCCGGCGGTGCTCTGTCGGAAGTGGCGTGAGTGGAGAATTTGATATTTCGAACTTACATTTTGTGTGTGTGTTTTGCTTTTTTTAGCCAAGTCTGGTTGGTTAGGTTTATATGATCATTGAGTACGTGTTTTCCTGAGACTATTGCTTTCTGAATTTGATAATTTTCTTGAAGGGTTAGAATATTGTGTTGTTTGTTGTTAGGATTCACATGTCTGTATTTATGTTAGTGGGCATATGGTTATTTTCTAAGAGATGTTCGGCAAAGGTTGAATGATTACTATACTTCAATGCTCTCAAGTGTTCCATATATCGTGTCTGGAATTGTCTCCTTGATTGTCCGATGTAAACTGCATCACAATTCTGACATGTCAGCTGGTATACACCAGAGTTAGAGAATTTATTTGTTTGTGCTTGAGTTCTGATTTGTTTTTGTATTGAATTGTCTGTTTTGAGAGCAATGTTTATCCCTTGTTTCTTAAATATATTTGTTACCCTGTGGGTATGACTGTTTGAGTATGTCATGGTGTACCACTTCTTTCCCTTGTGTTCTATTTTGTTGGGTGTTTGTGTGATTTGAGGTGTTACTGTTGTTGAAGTATTTGTGTTTTGGTTATTGAAGTGGTGTAGTGTGGTGTTGCTGTTCTTTTTTTTGGATTTTTCTAACTTATTTACTATCTTTCTATTTAATGCATCAACCATGTGTGTTTTGTATCCTTTGTTCTTGGCTATTTCTTTTATGGTACTGAGTTCTTTTTGGTAATTCTGTTCTGTTAAAGGGATTCTGTTAGCATATGTCTTATTGCAGCCTGTTTGTGGTTGTGTGGATGGTTTGATGAGGAGTGTATTATTTGGTCTGTTGTTGTGGGTTAACTGTATATTTGGAATGTGTGTTTGTTTTGGTTTTTAGCTATGGTTAGATCCAGAAAATTTAAATGGCAATGTTTATTAATGTTCTATTTCTAATGTGAATGTGATGTTTCTGTGTAGTGTGTTTAAATCTTGGTGTAATTCCTTTATGCGTTCTAACGGTCACTTTATGAGACATAGAATATCAACATAACGAAACAGTAAATTACCTGAAAGCCTTTTTGGGGGATTATTTTATTGAATATTTCTCCTTCAGTTAAGTTGATGATGATATTAGCTAGTGTTCCTGATATTGGAGATCCCATAGGGAGTCCCTCTTGTAAGTAATGATTGTTGTTGAAGTTGAAGTAATTTTGTGCTATTATGAGTTCTAGTATGTTTATTAGTTCATTAATGTGTGTGTTTGGTATTGTGTTATATGTTTGTAGGTTCTTGTGTATTATTTGAATTGTTTGTGCTGTGGGGATATTTGTATACATGTTCTGAATGTCAAATGATACCAGAGTTGCAGTGTCAGGGATGTATATGTCTTTTATGTTTTCAATGAGTTGTGTTGTATTCTGTATGCTTCGGTTTTCATTTAGAATATAATGTTGCTTGAGGTATCTGTTGGCATGTTTGGCTAAGTAATATGTTGGAGCTTTCTTGAAATTGACTATTGGTCTGACTGGAATGTTTGGCTTGTGAAGTTTTGCCTTAATCCTCAGTGTAGGTGCAGTTGGATTTGTTTGTGTAATGTGCTGTTTTTGATTATCAGTGAGAATATACAAAGAAAACTGAAGAATTCCTACAAACAAACCACATTACACAATTGAAACCAGACCCCGCAAACAGATTCCAAACAGAACTAAAGAAAATCCTTAATGGTTTTACGGATATGGAAGATGATTGTTTAGGGAACTGCAATCAGAGCGTGTTCTCCATTGCAATTTAATTAAATTAAGTTTTTTGTCTTCACATTTTACAACTATTCCAACGTATGAAATCCATACTTATAAAATACGGAATTACGGTAGGAAACAACAGATAAGAATTAACATATCTGACCGAAAATAATTTCTACAAAATCTTGCTCAGTAAAATATTTTTTATTTAAACCACAGGGTTCAATCAATAGCACTAAGCTTTAAAAGAAGCCTCAACCAAATTCACTCCCCATATAAAATTGTTTTAGAACACATTTATTATTAGGATTATCGCAATAGTGACAATTTTCAAAGAATTAAATGATAAAATGACACCAATGCAACAGTATTACGTAGTTTTATGGTTGAACGCGTTTGCCTCTCGTTGAAGCATCATCAGCAACGTATCTATTTTAAAATTTACGCGTACGTCATTAAAGCTACCTAATACAGTTGTATTGGCATTATTTTATAATTTAATTTACTGAGCAACTGCAGAAAAATGACCTACTACAACACTGCATACTTTCAAAGAATAATGTATCAAGAAAAGTGGTGGTCAAACATAACACTGAGCGTTTACAAGACCGAGATTTTAAATAATAAATTAAATAAACATGGTGGTTTCCTAATGAGGTAACGTCGGAAAGAGAACAATACTCTTAAAATAGTAATACAGAATTATGAAGTGAAGAGAAGGAATTATATGATGGCGCGGTTTCCAAATTGTATCAGTGACCATTCGTCTCAAAAACTTCTTCCAACACACGTGAGTTAATTATTGTATTTTGTCTAGAAGTACTGTTACCAATTTTTCCACACTTTATAGTTCTTATTTTGCTTTGGTTTTAGTTAAAATAAATATTATCTGCCAACCAGATATTTTAATTATTATTATTATTTTTTTTTTTATTTGCCATTCGCGAGTGTCTGAGTATCCTCACTATTATTTGTGAATTGGAGAATTTAATCAGCAGATCACACTATATTATCTGTTTTTTCTTCAACTTTTACGCCCCCTTCTTATCATTGACTCGTTTTCCACTGACTCATCTATATAGAGGTTAAATTTTCTGAGAATAGATCAGAATTTGGCTTCATAACGTTTCTTACTGATCTGATGTTATGAAATGATAATAATAAATTGTCTTCTTACACAGTTTTCCAGAAAACCATTAGTTGAGCAGTCGTCTCAAGGGCTTCAGCGCTAAATTCTAATAATCTGTGTTGTTTATGCCCATTAGGTGACCTATCTATAAGTTCAGAAGACCAAACAAGGTGAAAACTGTTTAAATACCAGCAGAAATGAAAAAGCTTCAGAAGCTGAATAAAAAAGGAAATCAAATTAATTTCGAAGTTTTACCAAAAAAGGCAGTTTCCAAAGGACATTAATAAAAGTGTCTTCTCCATACCCTTGAAGCAATAACATGCTTATATTTCCAAAATCCTCTTACAGTTAGTATGAAGACACATAATTAAAAATTACTGCCTAGGATTAAATGCTTAAAAATAGGAAAATATGTACAAGAGTTGTTTAGTATAGGTTTGATCGGATTTAGTTAACACCTGGATTGCCGAAAATCATATCACGCTATTTAGAATAAAATTTGAAAGACAGACAAAACGTCTATAAAAATGTTTATGTAAATCTTGGGTTGGGCAAGGAACTCAAAATTTTGAAGAGGGAAGTACTAATGCAGGAAGATAATAGAAAATTATTATTCTTTATATAATACTGTTGGCTATAATTTTATGTGGAGAGAAAGAAAAATTTTAAAGCTCACAATGGTTCACAGGAAAACATTAAATATGATGCTGTTTGTTGACGCCATTTTACTGTTGCAGGCAGTTTTTCTGACATTAAGGAATTACTCAATGACATAATCTAAATACTGAGAAAAGAATAATCCAAAACAAAAGTAATGAAATACGTCAATAATGGAGAAGCAACTTTAAGGAAAATATAGTGTTTCAGAGTCATTAAAGGAACTCTATTGTATAGAAAGTAAAATACAATTAAAGGTCAAAAAGAAAAAAAACTTCTCAGAAGATGCTTTTAGGGGGCCACAGGTACGAATCTAGGCACTACCGGCCGGATAGAGATTTTATTTGCTTGGTAGTCTTAACCCAATCAAATCCATACCTTTACTGAAAAGATAGTGTTTTGCAAAGTGTGCAAAAATGGCATCTTATGAAAAAACAATTCTCTGCCTTACAAATTCACAGGATATATACACAACTATTGTTTAAAAATAATAAGGATAATATCGTTTATCGTCAGATATTTAGCTTTTATTATGCTATAGGATAACCTGCTTTGCCTTCAATGGTCGGTTTCTGTGACATAATGGCCTTATTAGGTTATGATGGACCAGCATTGGTTGGGAGATATTGCTGCCTCGATATGTTGTTCCAGGGACACCTGAACAGTTATTTGGAAACTGGTGAGGAAACAGGAAGACGGTAAGTTACATTTCGAATGTTGTCGCTCGTTATTTGTAGTTTATTCTATGACCTGTGGCCACGATTAACACGACTTACCCGTCCAAACGTGGTGAGCCCTTGATGTTCGGTGTTATCCTGTGCTGCATCGAAAGACCTGCAAACATCAACACCAAAAATCACATGTAATCTCGATAATACACTGTATTAGTCAGCCTTGGCGAGAATAAGTAACCTGTGGGCAGTACAGTCGAAAGTTGTTACCCGTGATTCAACTCGTTATCAACGTTGTATTGAAACAGAAAAATACTAAACAGTAGCAAGATTCCCTGCTCTTAACAGCATAACACTCATCATTAATCTATTCCTGTTTTTTTTAATATAAATTTTATTGCTGGAAGATGCATACTGAGTTGTTGTAAGGGAGCCCCATCCAGTGATTATGGGGTCAGTACTGGGTCCATTTTTTGTAATAGGGGCTGCTGTTGAGTATAAACAAAAGAAGATCAATGGCTACTGATCAATGTGGAAATTAATCACTAATGCTAAATAAATAGATGAAGTTTCTAAAACAATAACAGATGGAGGAACAACAAGAGAGGCAAAGATTAATGATGAGAACATCATAAATCCAGTAATAGCAGTGTTTCTGGTGAACTACAGAAGTACAAAGAACAAGATAATAGAATTTCAAACCTTATAGAGATACACGGACAACAAGAAATTGTAGGGGTAGAAACTTCGATAAAAGAAAGAGTACTAGACAAACGAGTGTTCCTCAATTCTTATAGAGTGTACCGCAAAGATAAATTTGAAAAAAGTGGAGGGATATTAATACTGGTTAGCAAGGACTATTACAGTTCACTGGTGTCCTCAGATCATGGCCATGAGTTAATTCGGGTAGCTTTCTGGTGTAAAAAAATTAAAAAAGCCCATTAGCTGCTTATAATAGTGGAAGAATGAGTGATGAAGATGAATTTCTTGATGGGTAGCTGAATTCATAGTCACCGTTCAGGCGATTTAAATTTTCCAAGTGTCAACTGAATAGGACATAAGTTTAATAACAAAAAGGAATAGAAATTTTCAAATTACTTACTGAAGTAAGAATGCTACACATTAAGTGGTAGAGCAGTTGGGACTGAACATGTTGGATATCTGAATTGAAGCCCATAACAACCTTCTGTGAACCTGAAGGAAAAATTTATTAGCATTTGTAATGGATATTCGAAGCCTTAGGTAACCAGTACCGAAAACTGAAGGAAGGTAATAAGTGCAATTACTAGAAGTCACGTATTTCAATATTGAAGAGATATTTCAGGGAAAGTTACAGCAAATGGTAGAGAACAGCACAAGTACAATTTCGTAGCAGTGGTAAGAGTTAAAGGTGGAAAGTAAAAAACAAAAATGTGAGGTTTCCACTAATTAGTTTGGAAAATTAGCTGAAGACAATCACTATATCAGCTCTCTACAAAACGTGTAGATGGATAAACTTACCACAGTAATTGGAGATGACAGTGTGTTTCTTGACGATAATGCCCATGTCATCAAACAAACAAGCTATAGTCCAGTTTGTATTACATAAAACGCCATTAATAAGTTTTTATTGTCCCAGGAAGACAGGAGTACTTTAATGCTGACGCAATAAAACCCAGTGTTCCAATCCATCCAGTTATTTATCACAGTTATTTCAATCAATATTTAATTACATCTACTGAACTTTTAGGTTGTTTCCAGATACAAAATAAATTTATTTTATTGCTTCTATTAGAGCAGAGTTTTAATATGCACCTGCACATTTTAACAATTCGCCTTTGACCTGTCAACTCTGTTCTCACAATTGTTTGTAGTGTAGCATCCAGAGTGTTACTGGTACTAGCTAACGTTACTAAAACAACTCGACATTGGATCCTTGCAATAACATGACTTGTGGAAATGTTACATACACAAATCAATTTACAGCTATCATTACAACTATTCATTGTAAATTAGACCCTTATAATTAATCGAAGAAAAATAATGTAATAACACTATTTTTATTTATTATATTATTAACACTATTCCTATATAACTTGTGGAATTTGCGATTGCCACAATGGGCCTTACGTTATGGAACAAACAATGCCAAACATTGAATATATTTGCCAGAATGTTCATATACAATTTCCGACACGCCAATATATATTTTTTTTAAAGTCATCAATTATAAGATTATGAACATAGTAAGCACACAATATTAGTATCGAATTGAGTCCTTATATATTACACAAAAAAATAACAAAACAAGAAATCATTTTATACTTCAGGTCACTTTTCAACAAACCAGTCCACTATTCACAATTAAGAGTCTAATATAACATACATGTTTTCATTTTATACAATTTTAAACCAGAAATTTTTCTTAAACCAATTTTTTTGAATCTGATTTAGGATCGGATGGCAATTTAGCCCTCGGTTTGAATTTTCAACCATCTTAAAGATCTTTTAATTTCTGACTTTGTCTCACAAGACTTTTGCTTTGTCTCCACAAGAACCTAATCTCTCCAATTTATCTCGATCGTTTTCATTCCTTTTTGTAATGTATTCTTCCTTCGTCTGCTTTTTTATTATCTCTTCTTATTACATGCACTAACATTTCAGTTATTATTCACTATATCTTCATTTCTTTTCGTCCGGTAATTACTGATCATAAGTCTTTGCTTTCTTTCATTTCATTGTACATTATTTCTCATTACTTGAGTCATTCAACTGTTCTCATCAGTCTTCAAGATCGTAGCTCGCTGCTTTCAGAACTATATGATTTACAATAGTGTCTGTTTCATTGTTAATAATACTTGTGCTGCCATCCACTGTTAATTCATCTTATTACCATTGATTTCGTTTCTTACTGGCAAAAATAAAAACCGTCTTTACATTCTTACTTTAAATACTTCATTATTTTCTCATTTCTAACTTCATAGTCTATCCTTACAGATTCCAGTTATTTTCCAATTTAGTGTTCATTTTCAGTTAACAATACGATGAACCCATGGATTCAACTAATTACTGTTGTCACTGATTTCATCCTTTCAAAATATTTACCTTCATCATTATTACTTGTATTTCTCGTTGCTTCATTTTCACTACCTATTTCCTCTTCATATTTCATTGCGTCATTGTTGTTCATTACAATTATCTTCATTCTCCATATACAATACTTCTTATTAATTGTTCATCTCTAATCCTCTTCTTAAGCACTTTTATATATGCATCATATTCTGCGAGGCATTATTCTTCAATTTCCACATTTAATCTTTAATTTATCAATAATAAATGGACTTATGTAAGTCTATAACCTTTTGTCAGTTGACTGGTAGGCACATAATTTTACTGCAACACAGTTACTTCTGATGATGTTTTAATTTACGCTGTGCGTGACGCGTTTCGTGAAGTGATTCTCACTATCGAACGCAATTTTAGTCCATTTTTAATGTGCGAGGTGGTTTTGTTAGTTTCTCCTGGACACTGGTAAAACTTTTGGAGTTTTCCTGGAAATAAAAATCTGGACTGTTGCACTAGATCAAGAATTTGTACTAAGTCTATGTGGAATAATTATCTAATCAAACTTACCTTTTACAGGTTTCTTAAGACACGCCACCACAGAAACTCACACGTACACATTCACATTAAATATAGGTATTATGTAGTATGTACACTGTTTGTAAGTTAAACTTATATAAACAAAGCAAAGGTGATTCAGTACATCTAACATTGAAAAACAAAGATAATACATGACATGATTAAGGATATATGTTATTATACAGCAGAGTTTGCTTATGATCTTGCGGATGTGATTGATATCTAATAATCAAAATTACTTACATTTTGGGACATTAGCAGAAGATGGTAAATAATCCATAATAAAGTATCAAAACATTTGAAGAAGGTCACAGAATCACTTTATAATTTTTCATTTACTTTCATATCTTTAGATAATTTATGATGAAAATAAATTTCACACTCTTCAATCAAGTCCATATAATGGCTTTCATTTAGGCGGTGGAGTACCTGCAAATCTTTGTCAATGTCATATGATTCCAATAACACACAAGCCACCACCTGGGATCTCATTTGGAACCACATCCGCAATATTTTTTGTAAGGAGTACTTGAAAATCAGTAAGACACACAACAAAAAACTGCACACACTAAAATCCAAGCAACTGCAAGATTGAACCAAAAACAATGATAGTAAACCCTCACACACGTTCTTTAATAGAGTTATAAACTTTATTTATATAAATTTCAATGATAAAGAAATTTCACTACTCAAGATGGGGATGAAATATAACATTAAGCAAGACCTTAACGTCAAAACACTTAAAGAATTGATAGTAACCACAAAAATTGCTGTTAATTTAGCAAAAGTAGGTAACAATACCAAAATTGTAATTGGGTACACAATTAATAAGCTGCTTAATAGAGTGTTGGAGAAAAAGAAAGATAACCGAAAAAAACACACACAATAACAAAAATAGAGTGCTCAGCATTAACAAAAAAAAAAAACTTAGAATAATAAAGCAATAATAAGCAAGGAAGATAAGGGTAATTCAATTGTAATAATGAAAGAAAATGAATACTTAGAAAAAAAACTTAAATTCTTCAATGAAAACAACATAAAACAGATACATAAAGACCCAATGTAACTTTTCCATAAGAAAATTAAAGAACAGTTAAAAATAACCTTTTCAGTCCTAACGGAGATTGAAAAAAAATTCCTCCTCTGCATGAATCTCATAGTCCCCAGCCTGCGATCACAGCCAAAAATGCATAAACATGGATGCCTACATATACATCTACAAGGAAACTCTCCTTGTTGTTCATTCCATTCCCGAATGCAACGAGGGAAAAAGAATTCATATTAGAATCAGTGCATACCTTATTTCTCTAATCTTATCATTCAGGTCATTCCGACTCAAATAGGTTGGTGGACGAAGTATTTCACTACACTTGTAAGTGAAAGTGGAAGTACACATGTTTAACAATAAGTTTAAACGAAACGTGCGTCGCCTTTCTACCAGAGACCCGCAGCCCAGTCTAATAATCAGTTCTGTGACTCTTTCAAAGGACTGTAGCAAGCAGTCACGAATCGAGCGGCTCTTCTCTGTACTTTCTCTATACTTTCGATCAACCCCTTACGAAATGGATCCCAGATGGTACAACAGTAGTCCAAATATGAACGCACAAGTGTTCTGTGCGCTATCTCCACTGTTTGCTCATTACAATTTTTCAAGATTCGACCTAGCAATCACAGACTAGAATTAGCTCGACCAACTACCGATTTAATGTGTAAGTCCTATTTCATGTTTCTTTGTACTGTTACTCCCAAATATTTCACAGAATCGACTATATCAATGACTGAACTGTTTACCTTGAATTTCTGAATCAATCGGAATATTTTTTGTGAGTTTTGCTCAATATCTTGCATTTTTGACACTTTAGTGTAAGTTGCCATTCAACGCATCATGCCTAAATATTATCCAGATCACCCTGAATTTCTAAGCAATCGGCAAAATTCCTTACTTCTTTATAAATAACCGCAACATCAGCAAACAATTCAAAAATGCTTTTCACTTTTGTCTCCGAGATCGTTGATAAAAATTAAAAAAAGAAGTTGAAATATTACACTTCCTGTAGGTACACCCGATGTAACATCTAGAGTGGAAGAACTTTCTCTTTCAACGACGACATACTGCGAACGGCCAGTTAGAACGTACTTTATCCATTCACAAAGCTGATCCGATATACCATACGCTCGAAACTACCTTAAAGGCGGTTATGTGGCACAGAGTCAAGGGCATTCTGAAAAACTAAAAAAACTGTTCCTACTTGTGAACCTGCATCAATAACTTTCATTACGTCATCTGTAAAAAGTGCTAGCTGTGTTTCACATGATCTTTTCTTCCTAAATCCATGTTGATTTGTTGTAAGCAAAATATTTTCATCTATAAAATAAATAATGTTCGAGCATATTATATGCTCCATAACTCTACAACAAACAGATATTATAGATATGGGACGGTAGTTTCTAGGATCACTTACGCGATTTTCCAGTCGGAAGGTACTTTTCGCTCTTCTAAGGATTTATTGAATATAGAAGACAGAAATGGTCCGAATTCCGCAGCGTACTCTGAAAATACCCTTACTAGCATTCAATCCGGGCCTGGCGCTTTACCCCACTGCAGGAACTCTAATTGCTTTATGATACCTCCGGTATCTATTCGTAATGATTCCATCACCAACGCGACACGATGGGGGAATATGGGAATACTATCCTTATTTTCATCAGTAAATGAATTTTTGAATACAGTATTTAGCATGTAAACTTTTTCGCGGCTTTCATTAAACTCGGAAACTTCACGAATTAGTGGTAGAATATTGTTGTTGGTATAACTGACTATTCGTATATACGACCATAATTTCTTTGGGGATTTCTTTGAGACTCTTAGAGAGAGAATTTGAATGAAAATCGTTGAAACTCTCATGCATCACATCCTTTACACGTCCTCTTAACTCAGCTAAGGTTTCTAAATCTCTACGGCACCACTTCCTCCTTGCGCGTTCATGTATCCTCCTTTGTTTTGTGAGTAATCTTTTGACTTCACGTGTGTACCACGGTGGACCATTCTCCCCGTTTATTGGCCAGCTTCGGTATATGTATTTCCATACCTTCCGTGACTATACGTATAAATCGATGACACATCACTTTAATGGTGTCCCTTGTAAACTCGAAGTTATGGTAATTATTCCTCAGATAGGTTCTAAAGCACTTCTTTGAGGCCTAACTGAAACTGTATACTATCTGTCCTTTTCCCCTTATTCACTAGGTCATTAAATTGATAGTTGTAATTACCACTTTGTGGTCAGCTTGTTTCTGTGGTCGTTGAAATGTCGATGAATAATTCTGGCCTGTTGGTAACCAGCAGATCTAAAATGTTTTCGCTACCGTAATGAGACCGCGTGGGTTCATTAACTAGCTGCTTGAGATGATTATCTGAAAACAGATTGAGAATTAACTTCAGAAGCTGCATTATCCCTGCTACCAGTAATGTTAATGTAATTATGCCGGCCAATATAAGGCAGGTTGAAGTCAGCATCCTAAAATTATAGTTTGCAATCTGAAAACGGCTAGCAATACTATTTACATTATTTCTTAATTCCTCGGCGATAGTTATATCAGAATCGTTTGGACGGTAGAAGGCGCCCATTACGAGTTTTGGCCCAGCAACTTGAGTAAAATCCATATGATTTCACACAAATTATCGACGTCTAATTGATTACTTGAGAGGAATTTACTCACAGCTATAAATACCCCACCTCCATGAGATTGTAATCTATCTTTACAAAAAAAGTTGATGTTATTTTTATAAGTTTCGGTGAAACTTTTTTCCGCTTTTAGCCAACTTTCTGTGTCCACAACGATATCCGCTTTTGTGCTACAAATAATGCTTTCAAGTTCTGTTTGTTTGTTACAAAAGCTTCTACAGTTAATTACAAGAACTTTTAACCGTAGAGAGAATTTTATGTTCCTCCCACATTCCGGTATTGCATCTGATTGGTTGCTCGTAACTGTATTTAGTGTTTCGGGCCTCCCTCCCTAATCCTAAAAATACAATCCAGTGCACTAGACACGGCCCCTGCCACCCATGTAACCGATTCGCGTTTGTAGTGCACACCTGACTTATTAAGAGGAACCCTGACTCGACCCTATGTCGAAGATCGAGAAATCTGCAGCCAATATCATCAGAGAAACGTCATACACATCTGGTTCAGCACCTCAATAAAGCTCTGATTCAGAGGTCCACAATCAACTCTGTCTACGATTCTAGAGATGGTTAGCTTTGCCGATATCTTGCGGCTACTAGCCACAGAGTTTAACCTTTCAGCCAGCCGCCTGAAGGAAGAGAGGATAACCTCCGACTCAAGGCGACAAGCATCATTGGTGCCGACATGAGCCACAATTCTTAGTTTGCTACACCCCGTCCGTTTTATGGCATCCGGGATGACCTGTTCTACATCTCTGATAAGGCCTCTCGAATGTACGTTGGATTTCTTCCCCAGGTAATCCGCCATTTCCCTAAGGGACCCTATAAACCGCTTAACATTAGAGCTCCCAATTACCAGAGTCCGCTTCCACGTTTGCTCAGACCTAGCGGGCTGGATGACCGTCAACTCACAGGATGACGATTGCGGTGCAGAGTCAGTATTCAACAATACGTCATACCAGTTGGTCAGTAGAACTGGTTCAGGAACTTAGCCTTTAAGCCTGTTCGACTGCCTCTGTGTGCGGCTTTGAAGTCTTAGAAGCCGTACGCCAGCCACCAACAGTCGACCGCGGCACAGCCTCCAGCTCTTCAGCCCGGTTTCAAATTCGTAACAGACCAATAGTCAATTCAATGAATAGCCCTTTATACATACTAACAAAAAAGCTAGATGATTTATTGAAAAATTTTTCACAAATGAAACTGTACATTCCATCCAAAAAACTATGAACTGGCAAATATACTAAAAGAAATAAATTTCCCTATAGGTTCTCAGTTTGTTTCCTTTGATATAACTAACCTATATACCAATGTCCCCATCAAAGAAGGACCAGAAGTTATTAAAAATAACCTATTAATTCACCAAAAATGCTCAAAAGCAGAAATAGTCGAGCTAATTGATTTTCTTCAGTTGGTTCTAAATTAAAATTATTTTACCTTCAATGGCAAAATCTTCCAACAACCTGATGACCTTACAATGGGCTCCAGAATCTCTGGCACAATTGCTGAGAATTATATAAACCGTATTGAACAGAAAATGTTAGCACGAAGACTTTCCCGGCAGGGTGACTGCAATGTAGTCTTCACGGGTGTACCGCCGGATAGTGTTGTGGAAACACAATATTTCGACGGCTGGCTCCGCCGTCTTCTTCAGGTGTAGAGATATCTGCACTTGTCGGCTGACCCACAGATACTGAGATGGTTTGAGTGCCGCTCTTCCTTATATACATGTCCGCGTCCGGCGGTCGCGTGGCCTCGGCGAAGGCTTACTATTAGCCAGGCCCGCAACCAACTGGCGGTTGGCTGCCCGTGGGCGTGGCTAAGGTTCTTGTTCCAGCCTGAGCTAATATGAAACCCTCTACGGCCGTTGCTGGACGGAAGTACAACGTTCTCTGCGGTTTTTGGCCAAGGCTGGTTTCCATGCCTCACTGAGACCAAGACCACTGTCTCTGTTAAATGTGTTGGCCAGTCGAATTTCGATCGCTTCTTTGATGACAGATTCCCAAAAGTGTGATGTTCTAGCCAATATCCTAACGTTATAGAACTCCACTTTTTTGGCCATGGTCGTACACGTGCTCGGCGATCGCTGATTTGCTATACTGTCCCAGGCGGAGGTGGCGTATATGTTCTTCACACCGGTTTTCTATGGTGCGGATCGTTTGACCGATGTAAGTCTTTCCACACTCGCACGGTATGCTATAAATCCCCGGAACTCTTAGCCAAGATCATTCTTGACTGAACGGAGGTAGTCCCGTATTTTAGCTGATGGTTGGTAGAAAGATTTTATACCATGTCGTGCGAGGATTCTGCCGACTTTCCCCGAGGTGTTTCCGGTGAAGGGCAGAAAAGCGGTGGCCTTGGGCGTTTCTTCCTGTTGGACTAGAATTTTTCCTGGCTACGTTTAATTGCCCATTCTATCTGTCTTTCGGAGTAACCATTCCGCCTGAAGACAGTTCTCAGGTGTTCCAGTTCTTGTGGCAAGCTGTCTCTGTCAGCAAGAGCTCTAGCCCTGTGCACGAGAGTATTTAAAACAGTGTTGCGCTGCACAGGATGGTGGAAACTCGTGGCGCCTAGATACTGGTCTTTGTGGGTACATTTTCTGTATACACTATGCCTCAGCGTTCCATCCGGTTTTCTTTTAGTTAAGATGTCGAGGATAGGCAGGCGACCGTCCTTTTTCATTTCCATAGTGAACTTTAGCTAGGATGAATTTCGTTCAGATATTCTAGAAATTCATGTAAAGTGACGATTCCATGGGGCCACACCACAAATGTATCATTGAAATATCTGTAAAAACAAGTAGGTTTGAGAACTGCTCCCTGCAGGGCTTTCTCTTCAAAATGCTCCATGTATAAGTCGGCGATTACAGGAGAAAGTGGAGATCCCTTGGCAACCCCGTCCAGATGTTCATAGTATTTCCCTAAGTATGTGAAATACGTTGACGTCAGTACATGTTTGAAAATGTCCACAATGGCTGGTTCAAACTGGTGGCGTATTACCTCCAGCGTATCCTTCGAAGCTCACCATTATATCTGAATCCTTCAGTTCGATGGTCTTGATAATCTTGACAAATTCCGTGGAATTTTTTGGCATGGTGTTCGCACGCCCACGCCCACTGGAAGCGAGCCGCCAGCTGGTTGTGGGCCTGGCTCATAGTAAGCCTTCGCCGAGGCCACACGGCCGCCGGACGCGGACATGTATATAAGGAAGAGCGGCACCCGAACCATCTCAGTATCTGTGGGTCAGCCGACCATTGCAGATGTCTCTACACCTGAAGAAGACGGCGGAGCCAGCCCTCGAAATATTGTGTTTCCACAAACTATCCGCCAGTACACCCATGAAGACTATATTGCAGGAAATCTTAAACAACCCTGACCCATGAATTAAAAAGATCCATATTATAAACATTATGTAGATGATACACTAATGCTAATCCATGGTAAAACAAATGTTAAGAATCTTGCCACCCCAATACACATAAACAAGTAGCCTACTGGTCCATGGAGCTAATGGCTAATAATATCCCCTTAAGCATAGTAAACGATGATTATGAGCAAGATATCAAAAACAAGTAAGTTTAGCAAATGAATATCCTAGCCAGATGATAGGAAAAATTGAAATTAAAATAAATAAGAATAAGAAATTTAATAAACTCAATAAAAATAGAAAACATACAGCAACATTCATTACTAGCAGCCCTTATGTTGGCACAGTATCTAACACAACTTGCAAATATACTCAAATCGAACAAAATAAACATATTGTTTAGAACCAAAAACAAGATACAACAGAAATTCATTCACAATATTACACTAATGCAGACCCATTCCTAGAGTCAGGTATTTATAAAATAACATGTGGACTATGTTCAAAATTCTATTCATGGCAAACTGTCAGGAATTTCCAAATTAGATATCTAGAACACATTAAATTCTTCAAAAACGGATAACACCCAAAATCACCTACTGCAACCCATGGAGGAAAGAAATATATGGAGATGACGCAAGAGACCTTCACCAAGCATTAAAGTGACGCCAGGCGGAGGAGGAGTAGGGGGGCTAGGCCGTACCCATACAGACACGGGGTATATGTACAAAAACTTTAAGTGGACTCTAGGATAAATGTAACGCCGCAATCTGGTGATGGATTATTATGTAACTCGATGAGACAAATAAAAATGAAGAATAAATTTTTTTGATATCCTGTTTAATTTCGTTTTATTTTGTCTCAAATGTGAAATTCTAAAGAAAAAATTGGTCAAAGTCAAATTTGATGATGGTTTCTTATTTAAAAAGACAAGACAAATAAAAAATAATGAATAAAAATGTTATATCTCGTCTAGTTCTCGAGGTAAACTGTCTCAAAATTGAGGTGTCTTGAGTTGAAATGCAGATGAAAAAATTTCGCATAAGTCAAATTTAATGATTGATTCTTATGTAACACGACAAGACAAATTGAAAATAAAGAATAAAATTTTTCGGTATCTTGCTTAGGTTTCGGGATATACTGTCTCCAAATTGAGGGGATCGTGTTGAGATGCAGCCTGGAACAAAAATTAATTCTGCCAAAGCCACAATGAATTACATGGTGGACATGCAGAATGGATATAAAGGTTTTTTTACTACCACCTGTGCCTAGGTTGAAATGCGGCCTAGACCAGAATAAAAATAGTTATCTTGTTACCATACATCGTAAGCTTAATTGGGAATAGCTGGAAGTAGTTTCCATCCGGATACACGTTTTGTCACTAACTTGGTTCTCATGAAATTACTAACGGTAATAGATAAATTCTTTGTCCCTAATGGAACAACAAAACCATTCTAGTACAGACTGCATTTAGACCTAACCACAATCTCCATTAAATTGCCGCTACAGACTCAAACTATGTAGACACACCCACAAACGCATATTTGAATCTAAAACTGTATTTGCGGTAAGAACGTCGTTTGCTTCATAATGATTTCTAAATTGTATAGCATAATTTAACACAGTATAAACTGCAACGAGACGAAAGAAAGCGCAATACTAAATTCACTGAACCACGATGTAAAATACACCCCTATTAATCTCATTTTCAACACTCGTTAAAATGTAATGCGAGTCTATTATGTGCAAAATCCCAAAGTTTGCTGATTTTCTATACTACACCAACAAAAAATTGAGAACGAAGTCATCCCATTGAGAGCTATGACTAAATATTTATAGACAGGCGCCAAAGTTTGCAATTCCTACTGCCCACTTCAAGAACGATCATATGGACTTGATGGAAGAAGTGAAATTTACTTTCATCATAAATTGTCTGAATATATGATACTAAATGAAAAAATAGAAAGTGATTCTGTGGCTTTTTCCAAATTTTTTGATACTTTATTATAAACTATGTACCATCTTCTGCTAAGTGCCAAAATATATTTCCCATTTTCGACATACATTATTGATAGTATAAATGACACCGCGTTATCAACACCTGGTAATTCCGTCTTTTCGTTGAGTGATCATATTTGCCGTTATACTTTACCACAATTCTTCTTATGTTGAATTAATCTCTTCTTTATTTCTTTCTTTTTCCTTCCGATTGTTTCCTGTCAACATTTTGTCCTCGTTCAGAATTCGTACTTACATAATGCTTTCTTTCTCTTCGTCTACCTAATTCCATCTCACATCTTACTTTCAATCAATCTTTTTGAATAATCTGAATTTTTTCTTGGTCACAAATACCGCTCTTACATTATCTTTGCTTTAAATTGGTGGCTTCCTGATAAGGCATTCAAATAGCAATGTAAAGAAGTAATGATTGTTTCGCCATTCATGCCCAATAAATGCGGCGGGCCAGATTTTTTATTGTATATCATTATTGATCTTAACCTCATTACTTACAACACATTCTTACGATTTTCAAGCTCGAATTTACATCTGTCAGTTTCTTGGTCTACATCTTCTTCTGCACTTTCACAAGTTGATTAAATGTCACAACTAACGGTCACTTAACTTTTTGTCTTCCTCTGTTTTATATTTAGGGAACAGAGATTTTCAAATCTTATATATATATATATAAATAGACGTGTGTTTTCATATATTTCACTTTTCAGCCACCACTACCAAACACAGATAACTGGTCTTTGTGTGTGGAAGTAGCATGGCGTTTTCTGTCATGCACAACGATGGCCGAATGCCGATAGCTGTGGGGATGTGGAAGATATGATGATTAAAGTTGGCCAATGCAGAGCGTTTTCATATTTCGACCAAAAATTTGTGTCTTCTTATATTTCTCTTTCCTGTCACAACTACATAGCATAGACCATTGGTGTTTGTGTGTAGTAGTAGAAACGTGTCTCCTTTAATGCACTATGGTTGTTAGATGTCTATAGCGGTGGGGGTGTGGGAGATATGGGGGGTTGAAAGTGGACGACCTGCGGCAATTTCATATTTCTAACAAAGACGCATGTGCCAAGGTGTATCAATTTTAAGCGCAAACTGTCTATCGCAAATCAATGGCGTATGTGTGTGATAGAAACATAGTGTTTCAATCACAACATCAGCTTAATTTCAGTAACTGTGGTACTGTGGGATATATGGTGGTTGAGAGTGGCCGATCAAGAGTATTTTCGTATTTCGACGAAAAAAATTTGTGTCACCGCAAATGTCACCTTTCTGCCACAACTACATAGCATAGAGCAGCGGTTCCCAACCTATGGGTCGCGACCCACTGGTGGGCCGCGGTGTGTGTTTTGGTGGGTCGCGGAACAATCGAGGTTTTTGATACAAAGATATATCTTTTATTCGATCTATTTAAAAAAAATGTAACACGATATTTTACAAGTGCAATAATCAAGAAAGCCATTAGCTTACATTAAAACTCTGTGAGAAAAGAAAAGTGTTTTCTTAAACAGTCAGCCGGTATTATGCAATTTTTTCAGTAAATTATAAGTTAGTTGTAGGCCTCATTTATTTTCAAATAATATTTCTTTTTTATTTCAAGTACTTTTGGATAAGAAAACCTATCGAAGAGGAACATTCGAAACAGCTGAAGAAAACTTGATAATAGAGTTTTCTTGCGATTCTTCTTTAAAGACAATTTTTAAGGAAAAATCCTTCTGGATGTACGAGCAGAGTATCCAAAAATCTCTAAATTAGCTGTGACTTACTTGTGTGAACGAACTTTTTCTACTTTATTATTATTATTTTGAAAAACAAATACAGAATCACACTATGTGTAGAAAGTGGCTTAACGTTAAAATTAACCCTGATATCTATGCCCTCATCAGTAAACACCATTGCCAGAAATCTCACTGATTTTAAAGTTGTGTTTTTATAATAATTAAACGTATTTTTTCATTATTTTGTAATAAAGCGGGAGGCAGCTGCACAAAGCATCACCTCATCGAGTCGACAACTGAAGTTCCAGGATTAGTTAGAACTCGATTTGCAATTTAAAATGCCACTGATGTGCCAAGTTATATCTTCGTAGAAAACACCTACAAATCATATTTTAGTGATTGACTGGTAAGTTTACCATTGTGGTTTCCTGCTTCCAGTCTTCCATAGTTCTATACATTTTGGTGCAGTAAATCACAATGATGACCCTACCAATCAACCATTAAAATCTTGTCTGCGGGTGGTTTCCACCAAAACACGACTTGGCAGATCAGTTGCATTTTAATATGCTGATCAAGTTACTTCTAATCGTGGAATTTCAGCAGCCGCCTCCCCGTCTGTAACATGTTTGTTGTTTTATTTATTATCAATTCTTGCTTTTGTTAATAGTATATCCTTTATTCGAAAATTTTCCTTTTCGTAGGATAGGATAGTCGATAGCGTATCGAGGTCATACAACAGTTGCCATTCTGGTATTAGATACACTCTCATATTGCGTGGGGCGCGAAATTTTTTTTTTACTTAAAAGTGGGTCGTGAGCCAATAAAGGTTGGGAACCACTGGTATAGAGCATTGGTGTTTGTGTGTGGTAGTAGAATCACGTCTCCTGTTGTGCACTATGGTTGTTAGATATCTATAGTGGTGGGGGTGTGGGAGATATGCGGGTTGAAAGTGGTGGACCTGCAGGAATTTCATATTTCTAACAAAGACACATGTGTCATTGTGTATCACTTTTCAGCGAAAATATCTGTCTCAGATGACTGGCGTTTGTGTGTGGTAGTAACACAGATTTACCTTTCGATCATAACATTGGCCGAATTTCAGTAACTGTAGTAGTGTGGGAGATACGGTGGTTGAAAGTGGGCGATCAAGGATATTTGCGTATTTCGACGAAAGACATTTGTCTCCGCATACGTCACTTTTCTGCCACAACTAGATAGCATAGAGCATTGGTGTTTCTGTGTGGTAGTAGAATCACGTCTCCAGTCATTCTCTATGGTTTTTAGATGTCTGTAGCTATGGGGGTGTGGGAGATATGGGTGTTGAAAGTGGTCGACCTGCGGCAAGTTCATATTTCTGCCAAAGACGCATGTGTCGCGGAATAACACTTTTCAGTGAAAACCATCCATTGCAGATCATTGGCGTTTGTGTGTGGTAATAACACAGAGTCACCCATCGATCACGAAGTTGGCCGAATTTTGGGAACTGTGGGAGTGTGGGAGATATGGTTTTTGAAAGTTGTTGATCAAGGATATTTTCGTATTTCATCCAAAGACATGTGTGTCCGTAAATTTTACTTTGCGGCCTGAAGTACATAGTGCAGATGACTGGCATTTGTGTGTGGTAATAGCATCGCGTGTCCCACCGTGCACTATGTTTGTTAGATGTCGGTAGCTGTCAATACAAATTCTTTACAAACACGAACGAATTCGTGGGTACCAGCTAGTACCCTAATAAAGATTAACACAAGTGGTAGAGCATAACACTATGTAACAATATATATTGGAAGTATTCCTAATAAATCCCGATGAAAACCTTGTGGGGTGTCAACAGACTGAAGGAATAAGTGACCATGAAACAGTTCTGATGGTTATTAGAGGATGTAGTGAATCAGTAGTCAAAACTGAAAGGAGAAAAAAAAAGGCACAGTTTTCGAACTTGAAGAGATATGTCTGAGAACGTTTCAGCAAATGAAAGGAAGACACAACCACAGTAGAGTCAAGGTGGGAAGTGTTCAAACAGATAATAAGAAAGGGGGAAGAAAAATGTATTCCAAAACAGAAAATAAACTGAAGTATCGAATCTGTGTATCATTACAGTGAGGTGAGGAGGTTAAAGAGGTTGGTAAGAAGAGAACATAACACAGTCATGAAACGGCAGGGTAGTAGGGAATATTAAAAAAAAACTAAACAAAGACTTAATAGTAGCTAAGAAGATAGCTAAAATTGGATTTATGAAGAGTATTGTCAGAGCAGGGGGCCATTGAGTGATGCGTTGAGAAATTTCTATGGTTTTATTAGAAAACTGAGAGGAAGGGAAGGTGAGACGCTTATAGATAAGAATGGAGAATAACTTACTGAGGATTTGAAAAAGGCAGAGTTATTAAGTAACTACATTAGTGAAGCCATTAGGAACAATGAATCAGAACCGGAGGGTCTAAGTCGGAGAACAACATTTAGAAATGAAAGACCAAAAGCCTTAAATTCATGTTGAGGCTATCATGAAGGAACCAAGAGAGGTGCTGGTCTCAATAATATTACTAATAATGTCTTAAAGATAGCTGGATGTGAAATTGTACCTTTTCTTGAAATATTATTTAAATAGACTCTGAATACTTGAGGTTACCAGAGGACTGGAAAAGTGAGAGATTAGTGCAGGTATATAAAGGAGGCATGAAAACTATATTCCATCAGTTTGACATCAGTGAAAATTAAAAGAGAGATTTATGTAAAACCACATCAGAAAAAATGTGAGGAGAGTAAGAGGTTTGCAAGTATGTAACAGGGCTTTAAGCAAGGATATTTATGCGAATCTCAGTTGGTGGTATATTTGCAAGATACTTCGGATAAAATGTATTATGATGGCTATATTTACAGTGTAGCACTAGATCTTTCGAAGGCTCTTATCCGAATGAACTGTAAAATTGCAGTAATTATTAAAAAAACCTGAAGTGGATAAGGAAGCGATTTTTTGGTTAGAAGAATTTTTTAAATGTAGATAACCAAAGTTAAGGTAGGAAATGCAATACCAAAAGAAGTGGAAGTAGAAATATACTATCCCACAGAGTAGCGTATTGGGACCATTTCTATTAATCAAATTAATGCATAATTTTGTTAATCGTTTACTATCAGAAATTAGAATTAGAGTGTTTGCAGATGTCATAATAATATAAATGGATCAAAACGGTAGAGGGCAGTAAACAGCTGCAGGATAATCTGAACAGGGTATCTAGTTGGATTAGTAAACAAGGGATGAAGATATCTGCAAAGAAGTGTCAGCTTATTAGATCTACAGATAAAAAGTAAAGGTTGATTATGATTACATGGTTGGGAGAGACTTGCTTGTTGAAGACTTGATTTGTAAATATCTTGGCATTACATTTGATAACAAGCTTAACTGGGCAGGACACATTGGTCAGGTAGTAGGACAAGGTTTAAAAATTCTGCACTTGGAGAGAATGTTGACAGCCTGTACGACAGAGGAATGGGAATTGGGTTAAAAAACTTTGGCTAAACCATTATATGGTGTTGTAGGATGGGACCCACATTTTGAGTAACAAATACAGGAGCTGAAGAGGGTGTAAAAAAGAGTTGCTTGATTTGTTTCTGAAAAATACAACACAACACAATCAGTATCAGATATGATAAAATATCTGGAATGTGATTGATTGGAAGACAGAAGGAGGGCATGGGAGTCATCGGATTATACAAGTCCTATATTGGTGATGAGGCATTGAAGGATATTGGAATAAAAATTGAAAGTAATGCACGGAAGGGAAAATATGACCATGACACTGGTACTTGATTTCAGTCGCAAAGGTGTAGGAAAATTTGAAATTTGTAGAGGGAAAATGTAGGTAGGTGCAGGAAAGGTTCATTGGAGCGTGCAATTTTAATTTAATATTATTAAACATTAATTTTGTATCTTCTATATTTATTTCCAGACAAATTTAATTAGCTTAGGTGTTCTTCGTCACCGCTTACATCAACTTCTATCAACAAAACATTTGCCCACCTACATCAGTTACCTAATCATGATCTTCTCCTTTGAAATTATTCAGGGCTGTATATGTCTCTTGTTTCTTCTTAATTTGCTTATCACTATTTACAGCTTATCTCACGTCTTCTGAATAAACAACTCTTTTCTTCAGAATTTACTTTGATCAGCTTTGATCTTCTGCTCACAGAATCATTTCTGTCATTTTCTTCGGCATTTCTTTTTGTTATTTTCTTCCCCATTTCTTCTAAAGGAGGCGATGAATAATTTACTAAAACCACTAAAGTTCGTAGAGGGCAAAAGTGGGGGTATAGAGAAAAGGGGAAGAATAAGTGAGTAATAAAAATTGTCACCGCTCCATCGCAATTAAATTTAATTTTACTAAATTGGATCTATAGACTATATACCTAATTGTTTATCAAATTTTTAATGACTGTTTCGAACTCTTGTTAGAGAAATGTGCTGACAAGATCACTTTGCTAGTTGTAATTTTTGTTTATGAATGATGTAACAAATCTTTCAAATTCGTAGCCCCTAATGGAATATCTAGCAGATAGTCCTATAAACTAGGGAGCCCATTTCTAAGCTATAACTCAAGTTAAAAATAGATTATTCTTAATGAAGAGAATAGTTATTAATAGTTGAAGCAATTAGGATATACTGTGCAAACTTAAATGGATCCTAAAAAAAGAAAAACGTTAAAAAATCCTATAATTATGGCTCAGACTGAAACAGTTTCAAATATAATATTAATTAAAGTCCTTAAAATCTGGTTAACTTGAAGTTTGAAAGAGTACTGTATGCCTGGACAAAAGAGTGAAATAGTATATATATGAATTTGCAATCAATTATGTAATACTTGGCTCCTCGATAACTAAGTACATCATTTACTAATCACCATTAACAATTACGTTTATATATATTTATTTGATTTACATTATTTCAGCAGGTTTTTAATTTAGTAGTAGGTATAATGTTTCAAATCCTTACAGTAATTTCATGAGAGACGGAGCTGTTAACCAGAGGCATTTGTGTCTCACGAACAGCGAGTCCCACTCACCAGGCCGTGTTATTGTTGTTTGTGAAGGACATGGAACGCACTCCCAGGTTGTAGATCTGTCTGAGGACAGACAGACTGGAATCGATAGCTTGGCCTCCATCCACAGCGAGCAGCGAGCCGATCTTGCCCTCACTGAATGCCTCCTCTATACCTGAAAACCATTACCCACTGTCTCACCTAATGAGGTAGGGCGATTCTTACTGCTTATGACACCAAAAATATGAGTGGTCTGTTGTCGAATCCTATAACAGTGATAGGTAATATTCTTAGTTTACAGTATTGAGGCCGATTTCTTTCCTCTAACTTCCAATGTAACTTACCAGGATGAGCTGCATGAAGGATAATATATTAGAATTATCCCAGATTTTGATAAAGTAGCAAAAAACACTGTTATTAAAGAATTCCTATTAATTAAGTTACAGATCCTCGTACTTGTGGTGATGGGCAAAAGGTAATTTTTGTTCTTGACACCAGGAAAAGTCTTAACAGAACCACTGGAACTATGTTTTTGGTAGTAATGTCGTAAAATATTAAAATGTGGGATTACTTGCAAACAATTATAGTAGCGACTCGTATTAGCATTGAAATAATTTTACAATGACCAAGATAAAATGCACAAAGACTGCATGGGTTATTTAATTTAGAGCGCTGGTTAGTTGAACACATAAATTAGGTTTGGGGAAATATGTATTCGAAAAATCTAACTATATGATGTCTATAGAACCATGTAGATTTAGGAGCAAACTGAGAACGTTATATAATATTATTAATCTAACATATCATATCAAATACCATAATGTGACGACATAGGTCGTCGAAGATTTACTTCCACCTTTGCTTACAGGTAATAAAGAGAATAGGAATTACTATCACAAATGAAAGCATGAAGGAAACGTAAAGTTAGCTTTTGCCAAAGTCAAATAAACTGTTCCACATAAAAACACATATGTTTAGAAAGTGTAGTGTAATGGCAAGTTGCTGCATAATCTTGTATTGGCAACAACGGAATGGCTCCGTGTTCAACTGATAGTGCGCAGAGCATAGAAAGCGGGTACTTTGTGCTGGTTTGCGGTGTTCCGTGAATATTTCATGGCTTTTATTGTTATTATTATTATTACTAGGCGATTCACTAAAAGTATGTGGTGGAGGGTGCATTCCACCTATCCGAAAGGGTAATAGTTTGGTAGGGAAATACAGCATACGGCAGGAGGTGCTCATGGGCTAATGTGAGGTACCATCCCGGCATTCGCCCGGAGCGATACCCGAAAACCATGAAAAAACCAGATCAGGATGGTCCGGAGTGCTTTATCGGAAGCTACTCCTGCTTTACTGTTTACGGCAAAATAGAATAAAATTTTGTGTGTGTGTGTGGCTTTAGGGCGCGTCGACAACGAGGTCATTAACGCAGAATATATTAATAGAACTTTAAAAAGAGGTGGAGTGGAGCAACGTTTCCCTGGTCTGGGTGAGAACAAATTAACCATGAAGAGAACTGGCGTGCAGCATATAATGTTAAGAGAGTCCCATGGTTTTAAAGGCGTGATAAAGGGACTTCAACCGTTTATTTTACTTTTTACTATCATAGAGTATCCAAACTGCAACACCTCCCCCTATTGGGAGAGTTTAGCGGACGCCTGAGTGTCTAGCGAAACTCATTACAACGCCTTCTCAGACGACGGGATGTGGCCTCATGTTAGTTTGAAACGAAATAAACATATTGGTGTGCGATGAGTAACTGATGAATTTAAAATTCTGATAATGCATTGAAACATGGGTAAACTGCACTGGAACCAAAACGAAGCATGTACATATCATTAGCTACTACTGTAAAAATAATTTTCACAGTTCGGTTAGTATCTAAGCAGTATTCTTGGATCTCTCTATTACTATCTTATGCTCTAGCACCTCTGTTGGCTGCATCTTTGTTTACTACAGTTCACGCTACTACTGTTCGTGCATTCAACATAGAAATATCCTTGCTTATTAGACATATGATAATTTTATAATGTGTATACAGGTTAGAGTATAAAAAGCCACCCAAATAATTATATCCAAACAAAATTCAATATTATCGAGACTTGGTAGGGGTCATTTGAACGTCTATATATTTAGGTAAATGAGGTCTTTCAAAGATAATATTCTCATCATCATTTGATTAATTGTTTACACTATGTATAACGTGTATCTGTAAACAAATCAGAATACGTGACAATTATCTACCATTTGTTTGATTTAAAATTTTGGTTCTTACACAAATCAGGTTACAGCATACACCTGCTGTATTACGCCAAAAATACTTGAAACAGCCTACACAGACAGAATAACACTATGAAAAATAGTAGAAATAAAAGATTTAATGAATAACTTCACAAGGAATAGTTTTTAAAGGCTTATCGTTGGTATTTTAAAATTTTGAATTAAATCAGATCAATTATAAAGCTGGAGATACGGAGATGTAAGAGATCTTTGATAATATTTTCTGTTGAAGGTTAAATTTTAATTTTGTTAAATTATGATTTTCTTTATTAATGACTGAACAATCAATTTCTAGTTTCAAAACCTGGAACAATATCTGGACAGGATATATTAGATCCTATAGTTATTCCTATTAAATTAATATGTCACTGCAAATCCTTGGCAATGTCGGGAATACTGCATGCGTGGGATGTCCACTGGTACAGAGAATATTCAGACAATTCTCTGTAGAAGCAACGAAAAACCGTTCGTTATTGTTTAGATATATTTCAGAGAAACTAATTTCTTTGAACAGTCACTGTGAACACATTGAACTGAATGTAGTAGCTTTAATTTTCAGGTTGAGTCTTCGTAGCTTCCTGACCGTACAAATTTTGTTTACATATACAAAGATCAGAGTCCAACTGGTTGCATATTAACTGGTCTAGACTGAACTTAGGAAATAATCTACGAGAATAGATAATAACCAGGATAGACGTCTCTTGCACACATACAGTGTACAAGTTTAAATCAAATAGTAAAATGCTGTCTACATTTGGTTTACAAAAGCGCTACCCTTCTTCCTCTTTACCCTCACCCCTTTTAATTTCCAGTGTTCTTTATAGAGAATTAAGGTTTTAAATCCATTTAAAATCGATTCAGAGGTTTTAAGGTATGTAAAAATATTCATAAAATACTTGTTTCCTAATACCACACTCAATATGTATGCCATATTTTAACTTGGACCTCAAGCTTTCAAGTTAAAAAAAAAAAACATTAAAATTTTTAATTTTCTGGTTGCTGCTAGAACAAACAGATATGTTCCAGACAAAGGTGTATATATATGGTATATTTTAATGAGTGGATGATACATGTTTCGATTACTAAGCAGAATCTTTAACAGACGTTGTGACTAGGTTGATATGCAGCCTAGATCAAAATGAAACTGACATTTCGCATCACAGCATCCAATTCACCTCCTTCCTGGAAATGTTTGTGCATTTCAATATTTAGTTTACTTCTGGAAATGGCTGCTGCCAAATTAATGAAACTGCACTTTGGAAATATAATAGTAATCTACACGTAAATCAATTCCAATAGGAACGGGCACCCCGCTAGTCGGTTATAAATAAATGAACGCTGTGATATGAGGCTTTACGTCACTGATTTTAAACCAGGTTTAGAACACTTGCTGTCAAAGAATCAGATTTATACCTCTCATTAGCAGCATTAATGCAGATTTAATGTTTGTTTACTTTGATCATCATTGTTTTACTTTATGCAACTTGTAAGAGTATTATTTAGTTCTAATTGGCTTCGACCTAAATCCAAATTCTCACTTGCTTCTTTGATGAGGTTTTATAAGAATTTCAATTTCATAATACAAATTTCTTTTCTTTGTGAAATATATATTTTATTATAACCTCACTGCCACACAGTTTATTTCGTCAGCGTACTCACATTATTATTGTTCTAGTTTATGTGAAAATATAAAATTGTAGACACTGAAAATTCATCCAGAGGTTAGTCATTCGACAAGGTGAGCTTAAAACTACTGATTCTGAAACTTAACTTAAGTGAGCTGAAAGTGATATGACACAGACCAGAGCGGTAAGGAGTCGTCTCATAATACAACACAGGAGATTGAGAGACGAATATATAAGCACAATGAATAAACGCGATTTAACTGTAATATTCTTTACACTCCATGATGAAAAAAATTAAAATCAGGCTATAGTGAGTGACATAACAACAGTTAAACCATTTTTAAACCTCGATAAAACTTCACCATAATCAACCGACATGGAGGTTTTAAAGACGAGAACTGTTGACTGACAAGGAGGAGGACTGGATCGTCGATTGAAATGAAATTTTTATGAATGGGTCTTTTGTTTCTGCGTCATCTCTTTGTTGGTATGTTGCTACTATCAGCCAATTCTGAATTTTAAAAGAAATATTCCAGGAAGTTGAAGTTCTGACGCTTTGCTCTTCGACAATTCCCTTCATCCCGAGGCAGTTGATAATTCCAATTAAAAGCATTCGTTAAAAAGTCTATTATTTCCACAGTGGTCTGTGGGAAATTTCCGGGTTCAAAACAAGATTCTTGATCCAGAAACGCAAATTGCAAGGAATTATATTTTCATTTTAAGGCTTAATTACGGTATTTGAAGAAACATTTCTATTAGATTACTACAAATTTTAGCTGTCGATTATCTCATGTGGTCTTTGCTTTAACTAAAAATAATTAATATAATGTTAAGTATTCTTGAATTAACTGCTCCATTTAGGAAAGATTATACAAAAACAACAGTAAAGTCTATAATAATGAGTAGGACCAATTAAAGTGTGCTCAGTAGCGCCCTCTCACTTACCTGCTGCTGAGTCCACGAACTGCAGGTGTTCTGGGTACTTTGCTATCAGGCGTTTCATGACCTCTATCTGCTCAAAGGTCACCTTTAGAGGGATCCACGAATTCTCGCGATCGTGAGCGACAATCGTCCAGAACTAAAACAGCAAAACACATCTCTTCACGCTTACATGTACAGGCTTTCATAGTATAATATCATCGATCAGTGGGAGTTAATTTTCAGAATATATTTATTATACTCAGTTTCGACATAAGAAGCTGATTTAAAATGCCACTACCCTGATATCCAACAAGTCAACGTTGTAACGATTTGAATGGTAGAACTTTCACATTTGGAAACTTATTGAGAAATTATATTTTGGCTGCCCAATGTTCCTGATGCTGGTGTTGGATAAACATGGAGCCATCACCATTTCTAAGAAGCCTTCCGGCTGGCCCTGAGAACAATCTTTCAGAGGACAGGAAAGGGTACTGAGCTATGTAAACATTATAAGACTCTCTCTTGTGTATAGTTCAATGGCAAGGAACCCAGGCCTAAGTATATAAGTTTTTGAGCAGTTGCATAGATTGATATGAGGAACTACCAAACACGAGAGTCAACTTCGAGAATACAATATTGAGAGTGTATGTGGTATATATAGTAAAATAGTCTAGCAAAGATATTCTGTGAAGAATCAGTAGCAGTAGGCCTATGTGAATTGGTAGAAAGAACATTAAACATAAATTTTTACCAGATTCCAAGGAGATGTGATCAAGGGTTAGAGTCTAATGAATATGTTTCTGATGTATATATTATATCCTATTCACCAAAGAGAGAAATAATTAAAATAAATTCATATTTTGGATGGTATACTTATAGGAAAAACTTCACTGGAGTCGTATTGTATGTTATTAATCCACAATTACACAGGAACAAAGACATGGTCCATTGTTTTAAAGTATTGTTCTACACGATCGTACAAGTAGTAACTAGAAATTTTCTTAATGCTACCCAGCAATAAGTGTTCGTGTGCTCGAACATAACCCAGTACACCAAACACCAGCAGCTAGTGTGGTGGCTTATTGACAACGCGGCTTATCTCTCTTTGGGTCATAAACCAACAGTGCCATTAGTGGAAATATGATTCTCCATAGTCTATGCTGATTATCTGTTCGCTTGTGCCATAGTACATGTAGCAAAGAATGGAGATATTATTTCTCCCATTAAGTAAAGCCCTTAAAACTAAATGTAAACTTTAACCATATGCTGAGTATATTTTAAGCTAAAATGCAGTAGAAACGGAAGCGTACCACTCCGTGTCACAGAAAATTTGATATCTTTTTGAATTGTTTTGTCGATAATCAGGGATTTTATTTGGGTGCCAGTGAAATATTTCACAAAATTAAATTTGAATATTTTTTAGAAAGGTCTTCATAAGTTATCACTCCTAAATACCAAACGGTAGGAGTGATTATTGTCATATAAGCTATTTATTACTACTTAAAATTATAATTGCTTCATATAAAATATGATTATAATTATCAAATACATTGAGTGATTGTTAAATTTTATCCTGATGAAACAAATGATTGAAAATGAATATAGAAAAGTCGTAAATAATTGACATAATAAAAACGTTCAAAACTTTTTCCGAGTGTTTTTGGCTTTTATAATTGTCTCTGAGTCCTCTTATCCCATGGACCGTTACTAGGTGTGGTATGGTCGATGCAATTTCGTTTTGCCATGACGAGGCGTGGTGGTGGCTCGGTTGCAGGTTGTTGCGTTATACCATCGACCAGCAGTCACTCACCCAGTCCTGGCGGTGGCGTCCCGTTGACGGTATCCAACGTCTGCGCGCTGCACCAGGTGCGAGCGAAGCTTTGCACTTGCGGTATCCATCCACGCCCTCCCTCGCCTATCGTCCCGTTATCTCTCTGGCATGCAGGCGGGTGGCTACCCGCCGGCCATTCCAGCTGCAGTCCCCCACAGCAACTAAATTCTGACCACTCATTGTTCGTCCGCACATATATTAGTCTTTAAAACAACAGCTAAATTGTTCCTGTCACTGCTGTTGCATTACAAAAACAGATACCAGTATGATAGCGACAATGATAGCAAGAACAAAATATGCTGTCAATTCCCATTGCTCTACCTACTTTACATAATCTCCTTATTATTGTGTTATGAAGGTACATATAATCACATCCAGCTTAATAAACGAATTTCCGCCTTCATTTATAGACAGTTGCACAAAAAATGGAGGCCTTGCTTTTAAACGCATCTTGAAAATTTATGTAGTTTTTATTATTTGGTGAATATGTGATTCATGAAATAATTTGCTGATTCATTTTATTTTTCCATATATCATGCTCTATTATTTTTGTATGAGTTTGTGAATAGTAAATCCGTGCGAATAATAGGGTTCCATTTGAAATCAATCTACATGACTCATAGCCAAATTCTTTAATCTGCAACTATTTATGGTAGCGCCAAAATGGCATTGATGTTTTATTACCCTTCCACAATTTCATTCACTATCGGAATCGTTAAGTAGTTAGGCTTTAATGCCGAAACAAACTAACCAACTGTTTTGAATGTTCTGAATGTAGAATTTCACTGTCATCGTCACTAACGTCTCTCTACACATTTAAATCGTTATATATATATATATATATATATATATATATATATATATATATATATATATATATATATATATATATGTTTAAAGTTTGATGTTTAATGACTAATTAGGTTTGGAGTAGATAATCCAGCGTCGACAGGGAAGGCATGTAAAATCTTTGGAGCTAACATTGTCGGTACTCGTGAACGTTTTCTCCCAAGACCCGCAGACCCGCAAGGCTTGAATTCTTCGATCACATTCAGTGTATATTAGATGCAGTGATTCAGGGAAAGCATGTAACACAGGATTTTCCTTTCAAGGAAGTCTAGATGGACTTGTGTAGTACGATTCTGGTTCCTGTAGAGTGAAACAAGAATCCTCTTCGTTTCCTCGTAGGCGTCGGCGGTTACTGGAATGCCTTCAATTAAGTTCTTAGACTCGCCTTCTAAGTAGCCGCACACAAAAACATGTTTGTGAATTGTAGAAACTGACGGGTTGCTGTCGACAGAGGACTGGAATTGTTTACAGAACCCTAATCACTTCTCCACATCGCCGGGGAATGGCTCCAATCGAATGGCCGCTAGTTTAACGGTGTGAGTAATCGCTGTCGCTGTCACAAGTTGAATTGGAGTGGGCGTCTCAGAAACGGCTGGCGAAAAGTTAAGTTTTTCCTCAATCTTTCGCCTTGAGAATTGCTCTCTTAGCGAAGTCCACGTACTCTTCACGTCGAATAACATCCTCGTAGTATTAATCGTTGGACAGAAATTCATGTATTTGTCGTCAAAGATTTTCAGATCTGGTAAAGATTGTCGAAGTCTTGTCAATTCGTTGACATCCTAAAAGGACTGCCGATAGTCAAACTGTAGCGTTGATTTTGTTCCAGTACACGATCTTTAGTAGAACAATGTACAAGGGGCCGAGAAATGTTGGATATTGGTTTAATAAAGCCTGAAGACCATTTCCAGGTGGTCTCAGATTGCAGAAGGAAAAATTATTATAATTCACTGGTCATAGGTACCAGAGTGTTTAGTAAACTATTGGCCAAAGGTGAAGGAGCTACAGGTAAAGTTTTACGAAAGCATACATAACTAAATTAAAAAGATTCTTCATGGAAGTGCGCCAGTAGATTGAAAAGGTGCTGGAAAGCGTTCCAGGAGATAAAATGAGGGGGTAAGAAGCATTTATTCCAAAACAAAAACCAAAAAAATAAAGCAAAGTGTTGAACCTGCTTACTATAGTACGGAAGAGAAAAGGCAAAAGAGATGGTAAAAAGAGAACACGAAAGAGTTAAGAGACAGCAAGGAAACGGGGAAACCCGTAAACAACTGAAAAAGAATTAACAGCATCAAAGAGGGAAACTAAAGATGAGTTTATGAAAAATATTATAGTTGCAGGGGAGCCGCAGAGTGATTAAGCTAGGAAGTTTTTTGAAGGATGGTTTTCACTTAAAATACTGTATATCTGTTTCATTTGTTTCTTTACTTGTATATAATTAAACCCTTATTGCCATAGTGGTCCGCCTAAATACATAAACATAAGAATTTTCGTCAAGCAAAGGTATAGTTCCACTTAAATTTTATCATTGTTGATTACAATATTTGAGATAGGTGACAAAATTTCAAACAAAAATCTGCGCTCTAACAATTATTACATACACCGCTTTCCCGAAGGATAATTTCTCAAAGATTAGTGTAAGATTAGTATGTAGTAATTGACTGAACACCTCTAAATTCCTTCAGAAAGGTGAGTTCCCACTTGATTCCTTTTAGCAATTTATTTAGTATGTTGCGACACATGAAAATAAGTATAAGATAAATACCCATAAACATTATCTTTGCTGAGATTAATCACGAGGAGATTTTGACCAAGGTATGCTTCGGTGATGACTCCGTTCATGCATTCACAAATATTTCTTACATTTTTCATTTGAAAAGTACAAAATTACTGACGGTTCTTTTATTATAACGGCATGGTGGTTTGATTAAAACGTTTACTACAGTCACACATATTAAGGAGTTAACTCAGAGCTCGTATTCATTCAACCTGTATCAAAGTCGAACAACAGCTAAAAGTAGAGAGAACAACGGGAAATATTTTTTTTAATACCTGAAATAAACAATGGATGCTTTGGCAGAGGGGAAGATCAGATAGAAATTCTCGCACCGCTATAGTATATAATACTGTAACTATATTACACAGCCATGGAATGAGAAACGTGAGGGTCCACACTACCTGGGCTCCGACTTTTCCGGCGAGCAGCCTGGGGAGGTCGGTGTGGCAGTGGGAACAGCTCCACTTGGGGTCCTTGGTCAGGTCTCTGTTGAAGTCAAAAAAGTTGATATGGTTTTTCTCTATTCTGTGGATATTATCTGCAAGGAAGTTGCCACTGTAAAAACACAAAGACAGCAATAGTTACTGCACGGCAACTGCAGGGTTGTTCAGGATACATAATTCTGCGTGTGGTAGCTCTTGACGGTTTGTTGATGTCTTACAACAACTATGAAGGTTGCCCAGAAACTACGCATCACTTTTTTTTTTTGCTGAAATGGTATGAATGAGAAACGTTAGATGCGAATTCTTTGTAGTTTTCAGAGTGCACGTGTAAAGTTTCCGTTTTTTTTCGACAAACAGCGTACTTTCAGCAATGGTTCAACATGGTGTCTGTGAGTAATGTCATTGAATTTGTCACTGCGGAGCAAGAAATGGTTGGAAACATTCACAAATATGTATGTGCAGTTTGTGGAGCATCTACAGTCGACAGAAGTACGCTTAGTCGCTGGGTACAGAGGGTGAGGCCATCTGAAAGCGGTACTGCAGAGCTCCAAGATCTCTAAGATTCGCAGTGGTCGGGAAGCCCAACCACGGCTGTAACAGCTGACAAGATGCAGTGTGCTGACGTGCTCATTCACGAGGACCGACGCATAACAACTCGACAGTTGGCGCGGGAGCTGTCAATCAGCAAAGGAAGTGTGGCTATAATCGTCAGTGATCTTGATTACGCAAAAAGGTATTCACGATGGGTTCCGCGCCATCTGACGGTGGAACTCAAAACTCTAAGAAAAAATACACTTCTTTTGAGTTGCTGCAACGTTTTGAAGCTGAGGGGGAAACCTTCTAGTCCCGGATTGTGACAGGTGATGAAACCTGGGTTCACCATTTTGTGTCCGAAACAAAACGGCAATCGATGGAATGGCGCCTTCCTGACTCTCCACAGAAGAAAAAATTCAATACAAATGCTTTCGCTTATAATGTCATGATCACTGTGTTTTGGGACTATGATGGTGTCATACACATAGATGTGATGCCGAAAGGCACCACCATTAATTCTGAGGCATATGTGAACACATTAACCAAACTCAAGAAGCGCTTCCAGCGACTTCGACGCCATAACAACGAAGGTAATTGTTTACTTCAACATGATAAAGCACTCCCCCACACAAATTTCAGGACGTTGGAACACGTCACCAAACAGGTTTGGACAGTGTTATCCCATCCATCCTATAGCCCTGACCTAACTCCCTCAGACTTTCACTTGTCAGGGCATTTGAGAATGCCATTCGTGGGAGACGTTTTGAGGATGACGAAGAGGTGATTCGCACAGTGAAGAAATGGCTTCGTGAACAGGACAAGGAGTGGTACCACCAGGGCATACACGCTCTTGTGTCTCGCTGGAGGAAGGCCATAGAGCGAGGAGGAGATAGAAAGATAGGAAGTGTTGAAGAAACATCATTCTTTCTTGCGAATAAGTTTCATTCTGTTCAGTAAATAATTGTTGAAGAATAAAATGTGGTGAATTAGTTTCTGGGCCACCCTCGTACATCGACTGTTCGTTGAAATATTTACTACTTCAAGCAAATTTCACTCTACTTACCCTAAGGGCGATAGTAAAAGTATAAATTTCAAATCTATTGGGTTCTGTGTTATTCTATAGACACATTGCTGCTCAACGGTTAGATAATTAGATTTTGATTTATCCACAACAACAAAAAATATTTACAGTCTATCATTTCTTTAAGAATTTCACTAATATCTCATAAATAGAAAAAGTAACAAATATGGAATTAACGTGATGTTAATTAATTAATTACTCTGCAATTAAAGTACTTGTTATTCTATATAGGCGTTCAAGAGTCGAAATTTACGATTGACTACGTAATATGACATTCCCTCACAGTAAATAATTATAATTCATTGAATTTCTTCCTACTTCATGATTAAATGACATATCATTTATTAAAAATCTCTGTCTCTAAATAACTGGTGATTAAATATTCTGTCGTTTGATGTACTGATTACATAACAAATAGAATATCTCTTTGCCCCTTCCTTGCTCGTTAAATTGAATGATAATATCTGCGCCATGATGTCGTACTGCACTGCCATTTTTCTGTACTGAAAAATTCCGCGTCCAGAGGTGAACCTTAAGCAATCTAACTCTTCTGCTGCCCCGACAACTTTTATGTCGTTGAACAAAACAATTTAACATTGTCAACTTCTGACACAATAAACTACTGAAGACAAATATTAATTAAAACTCAATTGACATACCTTTAAATTATAAACAAAATTATGGAATAATGATTACGAGTACTGCAAATTAGATGGCTGCCAAAACAATATGTGAAATTTGAAATAAATCCCGTAATACAAAGCAAACTTTCTGAAATGCTGCACAATTAATCTTGAAATAGTGTTTTGAATTCAAGTAGTTTAACTGGATTGAAAGTACTACAGAATTACTCATACACCTTTTTAATTATTTATGAACACATTCCGACGACTGGACATTAGTCACTAACTGTTTCGAACGTGCTACAAACATAATAAATTAAGTGAAATAATATTGGTGTTTTGAAATACTATAGGCCTATATTATAGACCTTTACGTGTAAGATTCTTATTTGCTAAGTCATCATTTGATCCATTCAGTATTAATACTTTTATTTAAGAATCCCACAAATAAATCAATGTACGCTGAAACATGTGTACTACATGATCTGTACGAAAATTTCGTAAATAAATTACGATGAAAAGTGAGGTTGGTGTTTTTATGGTAGAATGAAAGAAGAACTGGATTTTTGGTAGTAATGGCTACTGAAACAGGTACATATAAAAATACTTCGAATCAAGCAGAGAAGCAGGAATGTAATATTAACACAATAAAAATTTGCGAAAAGCTCGGTATTGGGAAGAACACACACAGTTTTATGATCTCGTTATAATACGAGGTGCTGCTATCTACCCCAAACGCAACGCGGTGAATTTTTAATTACGAACGCAAAGACTAGAGGCTGTCTGTGAGATGACTCATATGTGGTAGGCCTACCTATAACGTCAGTACTATAGCCATTTAAGACCTAACTTCAAATGAACACATTCTTAATTGATGATATTAACCCGGGTGAAGAACGGAACGGAATGGAAACGAAGTCCAACTTGGGAAAGGCACTAGTTCTGTGTTGAGGGATGTATCTGTGAATACCATTGCTATGTGGGGTTTCACTAGTCACTACCTACACCTAAATACAAGGGGGGAGGGAGTACTTTCTGAATTGTTAGCAAATGCAGTGAGGGAGCCCATATTCAGTGATGGTGGGGTCAGGAGTTTGCCTTTTTTTTTAGGTTAGGGGCTGCTGGTGAAGGGACCGATTTAGATTTTCAAAGTGATACTAATTGCATATACACTATGGGAAAAATCACAGATGTTAAGGAAGTAGATAAAGTTGCTGAAACAATAACTGACTGGGATAAAACTGGGAAGAGGTGATAAATGCTGAAAATATAAAGCCGGTATGTGGGTGTTAATGGTAAACCGTACAAGTATAATGAACAAAGTAATCGAATTTGCAAACTTAATAGAGAAACACTAACCACAAATAATAATTGGGGTAGACAGTTGGTTAAAAAAAGAAGTATTAGAGATTGAAATTTTTCCTGGTGGTTACAAAGTATACCGTAGAGAGAGAGGAGCAATTGGTGCAGGAGTTTTCATACTAGTTAGCATAAACTACCACAGTTCACTGAGAATTTGAGAACGTGTATACTATAATACGGAAGTGAGGAGGTTAAAGAGGTTGCTCAGAAGAGAACACAACAGAGGTAAGAGACAACAGGGAACGTAGGGAATATTTAAAACAACTAAACAAGTACTTAATAACAGCGAAAAAGTGGCTAAAGATGGGTTTATGAATAGTATGGTCAGTGCAGGAGGACCATTGACTGATGCATCTAGAAATTTCTAAGGCTATATCAGGAAACTGAGGCGAAGGGAGGGTGTAGAGACGCTTATAAGGATGGAGAAATAGTTACTGAGGACTTGAAAAAGGCAGGGATTTTAAGTAACTGGTTTAGTGAGAGCATTAGGGACAATGAATGAGAAACAGGAAGGTCTAATTGGGAGACCGAACTTAACAACATAACTAGAAATGAAGATACTAAAAAAAATTGAAATTTATCCTGAGGAAAACATGAAGGAAATAAGAAAGCTGAAAAAACATAAAGGGGTTAGTGTAGATAACATTACTACAGATATCTTAAAGACAGTTGGATGTGACATTGAATCATATCTTGAAATATTATTTAAATTAAGTTTGGATTCTTGCTGCTTACTACAGGACAGGAAAAGTGTGATAGTAATACCAGTACATAAAGGAGGGGCCAATCAGTAGGTAAATTAATTGAAAGACTGATATGAAACCACATCAGAAAATATGTGAGGATCGTAAGTGCTTTTCATGTAGGTAACATGGGTTCAGGCAAGTATATTCATGCAAATCTCAGTGGGTGGGATATAAGCAAGATATTTCAGGTGAAATTGAAAAGGGAGGCCAAATTAATAGTGTAGCAATAGATCTGTCAAAGGGAGTTTGACAGAGTAAGCCATAAAATGGTAGTAAATCAGAAAGTGATTTGCTGTGTAAAAAGAATTTTTAAACGGTTCAAAACAGAAAGTTATGTTAGGAAATGCAGTATCAAAAGAAGTGGAAGTAAAAATGGGAGTGCCGTATTATATCATATTGGGACAATTGCTATTCATGATTCTAATGAATAATTGTGTTGGTTGTTTACTATCTAAAATTAGATTATTTGCAGTTGATATAATGCTATATAACAGGATCAAAACGATAGAGGACTGTAAACAGTTGCAGGGTGATCTAGAAAGCATATCTAGTTGAGTTGATAAACATGGGATGAAGATAAATACAAAGAAGTCTCAGCTTATTGGATAAATAAACAAAAAGCAAAAGGTTAATTAAGTATGTAAGGTGGGGAAAGAATTTCATTTTGTAGACTTTAAATGTAAATATTACATTTGATAACAAGCTTAACTTTGCAGGACACATTGGACAGGTGGTAGTAAAGGGTTACAAAATTCTGCACTTTTTGGAGAGAGTAATGAGGGGATTTATGAGCGAATTAATGGAATATTGTTACAAAACTTTGGTTAGACCATTGCTAGAATATGGTAGTGTTGTATGGGTCCCACATTTTGTGTATCAAGGAGTTGGAGAGGGAACAAAAAACGGCTGCTAGATTTTTTAAAAATAATTATTGCAGAATCAGTGACAGATGTCATAAAGGAGCTAGAATGGGATTCATTGCAATACAGTAGGAGGATAAAGAGTGTCATGGGAATGTACAAGGCGTATACTGGTGATGAGGTATGGAAAGATATTATAGTAGGTATGAAAAGTGATGCATAGTAGGAGAAAGGTGACCATGACCACAAGCTGGCATCGATTTTAGGTACAAGGATGTGGGAAGATTTTATTTTTTCGGTAAGGGTGTCAGTGATTGGAATAAGTTACCAAGAGAAATGATGAATAATTTACCGAAAACGTTGAAAGAATTTAAATTTTAACTTTTTAGAGGGCAAAAATAGGCAGGTGCAGAATGGGGGGAAGATGGGTGTGTACGGATATTGCCATCGGAGCGTGTGCTCCATTGCAATTAATTTAAATTAAACACAATGTTAAAATGATAGCAGATTTAACAATTTACTTGAGGCAAGATTGATTTTGTGTGGCTGGTACAAAAAAAAACCTTTTAAGAAATTATATATCTCTTTTAGTGTTTCTTTCACAATTTTACTACCTAAAAACTGAGTATTTACACTTACTCAAATTCTACTCCTGTCATGTGCGCAAGAGTCAGGAGAGTATTATTCAACCTGCTCATCAAAAGCTCAAACTAATTTGTTTAATTTTTTCATTAGGAACCTGTGGCATCGAAGCTGGAGTAAGCATCTGTCCAAGAGGTGGGCTGCCTCCCGTGTGGTGCAAACCTGCTAGCCAGACCATGCCACCAATACAAAGAACCAAGAGCCATACAGACCGAACCCATAAGGATAATTCAAGAATGTAGAAGAAGACAGCGACGGTCCTGCTGTGTCATCGATGCCAAGGCTTCCAATATCGCACACAAGACTGCAAGTCTATGGTTCGATGCGTCCGCTGCGTTGAGGGGCACAGCGTACTAGTCTGTCCGCGTACACATGAAGCTACTCCGACCTGTGCCAACTGTGGCGGTGACCACGCCGCGTACGAGGGTTCCTGCTCCTTGAGGAAGAATATAAAACCCTCAAACAACAGGCGTCACCAATCAAATAGAATCATTCGCCCAGCATAATACTAAACGCCAATGGAAACCTACAGCGGATTTTCCCTGCTTCTCAACAAATCCGAAACTCCAAGCATTAACCAAAGAAAATCGCCCAACCTACTGTAAGAAAAGAATATAAACAAACCAAGCACAAACTGGACGATGCTGCAGACACGACTTCCAGGGAGAGCTGCATGAACTTCAGTTGAACAACATTGCCCAACTACTGACACAGCTAATCTCAAAGATGGCATTCTGTAACCAACTCGAGAAGACTTTATCTTTCTCTTAGCCTCCACTGATGATGGTGCTGACCAGTTCTGAACACAAATTGTAGTCTGACTCCACACCTCAAAGATATGAACTCGTATCCGGACCCGGCAAGTCCAAAAATGACACACCAGTGATATGATAAATATATGTCAAATGGAAGGAGATGTGCAAATCGCGCAAGAACTTCCCTCTACTATCTGACTAAAGCCTTCCCATGGCGAAGTTGGCTGTAAATGATGACATAGATGTACTCCCAGTGTTGCTTGTTGGTGGCTATACTCACCCAACTATGAGCGGCACTTGGTCCAGCACAGTAGATCCACAGTTGTCAGCCGAGCAGCGAGCAGCACCCACAGCGGCGATCAAGAGCACAGTCCCCAGAGCGGCTGAAATAGAGACAGCTCACAGTGACTATGGGTGGCACTTGATTACTGATTGATAGTACATAAAACCTAACGAATTGTAACTTCCAGAGTGTGAGTTATACTGGTGTGGTTTATTATGCATTCTTGGCAGTTGAAAATGAAATTTTATTTCACAAAAAAAAGAACTACGGAAAAACGTTAAAGTAAGTCTCCATACTCTGAGAAATATATAACGATTATTTTGAAAACATTATTATGTGAGCTGATAACGATCTTGATACGCAGTATCATCAGAAATGACTCTGAAGAGGTAAATTGGCAAATCAAATAACAATATCGTTTTAAATGAGGGTATTCATATCTCTCTCTAATAGATTGGTGGAAGAAGTATTTCACTACACTCGAAAGTGAAAGTCGGAGTACACATGTTTACCTATAAGTTTAACCGAAACGTGTGTCGTCTATCTACCAGAGACTCCAAGCCTAGTCTACTAATCAGTTCTGTGACGCTTTCATAAATACTGTAGCAAGCGGTCACGAATCGAGCGGCTCTTCTCTGTACTTTCTCTATACTTTCGATTAACCCCTTACGAAACTGGTCCCAAATGGCACAACAATAATCCAAATGTGGACGAACAAGAGATTTGTGCGCTGTCTCCTTTGTTTGTTCATTACAATTTTTCAAGATTTGACCTATGAATCGCAGCCTAGAATTTGCTCTACCTATTAATGTGTATAAGCCATTTCATGTTCCATTGTACTGTTACTCCCAAATAATTCATAGAATCAACCTTATCAATAACTGTATTGTTTAACTCGTATTTTTGAATAATTTGATCGTTTATTTAGTTATACTCAATGTCTTGCACTTTTTACAATTTAGAGTAAGTTGCCACTCAGCGCACCAGGCCAAAATAACATCCAGATCACGCAGAATTTCTAAGCAATCGGCCAAATTTCTTACGTCCGCGTCATCAGCAAACAATATAAAAACGCTTTTCACTTTGTCTAAGAGATCGTTAATAAAAATTAAGAAAATAAGTGGTCCTATTACACTTCCTTGAGGTACACCCGATGTAACATCTAGATTAGAAGAACTTTCTCCTTCAACGACGACATACTGCAACCGACCAGTTAGAAAATCCTTTATCCATTCACAAAGCTGATCCGATATACCGTACACTCGAAGCTTCGCTAAAAGGCGGTTGTGTGGCACAGTGTCAAAGGCTTTCTGTAAATCTAAAATATTGTAACTACTTGTGAACCTGCATCAATAACTTTCAAAATGTCGTGTGTAAATAGGGCCAGCTGTGTTTCACTTGAGCTTTTCTTCCGAAATCCGTGTTGATTTGTTGTAAGCAAATTATTTTCATCTAGAAAATTCATGATGTTCGAGCATATAATATGCTCCATAACTCTACTACAAACAGATGTTATAGATATGGGACGATAGTTTCCAGGATCACTTCGATCACTTTCTTGAAAATTGGAGTTACTTGTGCGATTTTCCAGTATGAAGGTACTTTTCGCTCTTCTAATGATTTACTGAATATATCAGACAGAAATGGTCCGATTTCCGCCGGATACTCTGAAAATTCCATCCGGGCCCGGTGCTTTCCTCCACTTCAGGAGCTCTAATTGTGTAATGATATCTGCAGTATCTATTCGTAATGATTCCATCACCGACTCTCCACGGCGTTGGAAAACGGGAATACTATCCTCATTTTAATTTGTAAATGAATTACAGTATTTAGTACGTTAGCTTTATCGCGGCTTCAAATTAACCTCTGATCCTTCACTAATTAGTGCTGGAATATTGTTGTTGGAACAATCAACTTTTCGTACATACGACCAAAATGTTTTTGGGTTTTCTGTGAGACTCTTAGAGAGAGAGTTGGAATGAAAATCGTTGAAGGCCTCGCGCATTACATTCATAATACGTCCTCTTAACTCAGCTAAGGGTTCTAAATCACTGCGGTACCCCTTCCTTCTTGAGCGTGTGTGTATTTTCCTTTGTTTTTTGTGTAATCTTTTGACTTCGCATGTGTACCATCGTGGATCATTCTCCCACTTTATTATCCGCTTCGGTATATGAATTTCCATAACTTCCCTGACTATATGTATAAATCGATGCCACATCTCTTCAAGGTGTCGTTTGTTAACTTGAAGTTATGGTAATTATTCCTCAGGTTCTAAAACACTCCTTTGAGGCCTTACTGAATCTGTATACAATCCGCCCCTTTCTCCTTTTTCGATTGGTCATTAATTTGATAGTCGCATATTACCGCTTTGTGATCGCATATTCCTGTGGTCGTTGAAATGTCGGTGAATAATTCTTGCCTATTGGTAACCAGCAAATCTAAAATGTTCTCGCTACCGTAATGACACCACGTAGGTTCATTAACTATCTGCTCGAGATGATTATCTGACAACAAATCGAGAATTACTTCAGAAGCTTCCTTTATGACTGCTACCTGTGATGTCGCCTCCTAGAATCATCGCATGATCCTTAAAACGGGTAGCTATACTATTTACATTATTTCTTAACTCCTCAGCGATAACTATGTCGGAATCGGGTGGACGGTAGAAGGCGGCTATGATGAGTTGTGACCCAGCACCGTTGAGTTTATTCATATGATTTCACAGATCGTATCGACGTCTATTTTATTACATGGGAGAAATTTACTCACAGTTATAAATACCCCCCCCCCCCTCCATGAGAATGTAATGACTTTTCGAAAAACGTTCATACTATCTTTAAAAGTTTCGGCGGAACTTATTTCCGGTTTTAGCCCACATTCTGTACCGATAATGATATCCGCTTCTGTACTACAAATAATGCTTTCAAGTTTCGGTTGTTTGTTACAAACGCTTCTACAGTTAATGACGAGAACTTTTAACTGAAAAGATTCTTTTACATTGCTCCTACATTCCGGTGTTGTATCTGATTGGATTGCCAGTAACTGTATTTAGTGTTTCGGGTAATCTTCCCTCAGCCTAAAAAACCCACCCAGTGCATTCCCCACGGCCCCTGCCAACCGTGTAGCCGATTCACGTGTGTAGTGCACACCTGACCTATTAAGGGGAACCCTACAAGACTCTGCCATATGGCGAAGATCGAGGAATCTGCTGCCAATGTCATCTCAGAAATGTTTTAGTCTCTGGTTCAGTCCCTCAATACAGCTCTGAAGCAGAGGTCCACAATCAACTCTGTCTACGAAGCTACAGATGGTTAGCTCTGCCGATATCTTGCGGCCACTGGCCACATAGTTCACTCTTTCAGCTAGCTGCCAGAAGGAAGAGAGGATAACCTGCGACCCAAGGCGACAAGCATCATGGGTGCCAACATGAGCCACAATCTGAAGTTGGCTACACCCCGTCCTTTCTATGGCATCCGGGATGGCCTGTTCCACATCTCGGATCAGGCCACCCGGAATACACACTGAACGGACGTTGGATTTCTTCCACCAGTAATCCGCCATTTCCCTAAGGGGCTCTAATAACCGCCTAACATTAGAGCTCCCAACTACCAGAATGCCCTTCTGTGTTTGTTCAGACCTGGCGGGCTGGGGGCCATCAAATCGCAGGATGACAATGTGGGACTGAGTAAGCCTCCGACAATACATCAAACCGGTTGGACAGTTGAACAAGCTCAGCGTCTTGGGCTTTAAGCCTGTTTGACGGCCCACGTGTGCGGCTTTGAAGTCTAGAAGCCATACGCCAGTCACCAACAGGAGACCGCGTAACATCATCCAACACTTCAGCCTGGGTTGCAGGTATGACGGTCGATATGGGAGAATCTGTGATAGGCATGGCTACATCAGTTTCCCCAATATCACATCTGTTGCAGCCTTTTACGGCAGCTTCTAGCTGTGTAACTTTCGCCAACACAGCTGCAAGCTGAGCGCGCAGATCAGCCACCTCAGCTCGCGTCTGCACACAGCAATCACAGTCCCTAGACATACTGCTTTTGAAAAACGCGAAAAAGAAAAAGGCAGTTCTATCATTACCGAGGCGCCAAAATGTGATGATGAATTCTTGCAGAACTCGACGAAATAAATCGAAAACAAAGAATATTTTTTTTATATATAGCTTGGTCTTCGAGATATTGCATATAAAAATTCAGTCATAGGTATAGTTCATTCTGCTTTTCGTGTTTTTTCTTCCGGTCCAGGCCGTATTTCAAACTAGCAACAATCACTAGGAAGAAAATAAAACACCTATAGTGCATTTCCACCATATACATATGGCGGTTTCGGGTGAAATTTTTTTTCTGGTTCAGGCCCGATCTCATCCTAACCTCCTCACATTTGAGATACAATATCTCGAGAACTAAGCGAGATATCAAAAAACTTTATTCGTCATTTTCCATTTGTCTCACCGAGTTACATTATAATTCATCATCAAATTTGGCTATAGCGAAATGTTTCTTCTGGCCCAGGCCATATTTCAACCTAACTACGTCAATTTTGAGATACGATATCTCGAGAACCAAGCGAGATATCAAAAAAAAAATATTTTTTATTTTCGATTTGTTTTGTTGAGTTCTATAAGAATTAATTATCAAATTGTGGCGCTACTGTAATGATAGGATACCCAAGAAAAAGAACAGAAACTCCAAATAACCTGTACTTCCTACAAAATATAAACACTCGGAGATTGCGCTAACCCAATCTACACAGCACTCCAGATAAAATATAACAAGAAAATACGCTACTGCACTCGGCGACTGTTCAAACGCTACTAACGTCCACTGTCTATAAAATGTAAACATTCAGAGATTATACTAACCAAATCTACACAGCACTACAGATAATATAACAACAAAAAAATACGCTACTGCACTCGCCGACTGTTCAAACGCTACTAACGAGCACTGTCTCCAAAATATAAACACTCAGAGATTACACTAATCAAATCTACACAACATTACAGATAAAATATAACAAGAAAATACGCTACTGCACTCGGCGACTGTTCAAACGCTACTAACGTCCACTGTCTATAAAATGTAAACATTCAGAGATTACACTAACCAAATCTACACAGCACTACAGATAAAATATAACAACAAAATACGCTACTGCACTCGCCTACTGTTCAAACGCTACTAACGAACACTGTCTCCAAAATATAAACACTCAGAGATTACACTAATCAAATCTACACAACATTACAGATAAAATATAACAAGAAAATACGCTACTGCACTCGGCGACTATTCAAACGCTACTAACGAGCACTGTCTCCAAAATATAAACACTCAGAGATTACACTAATCAAATCTACACGACATTACAGATAAAATATAACAAAATACGCTACTGCACTCGGCAACTGTTCAACGCCCTAGATCTGAGTGATGTAAGGTATCCAGACTAAACACATCACTCAGATACACGGGTGAGGGATACTGTGTGGAGTGCAATGGGTATTCTTTCAGACTTAGAGAGGGAGAGCCAGCCCATGTAAATACAATACAGTATGTTTGGAGTAGCAGAGTGAAACCTATAAAACTACATGATATCCTGGAGAACTGTAGAACTGTTTGTAACAAACAGCCTAAATTAGAAATCATTAATAGTAGCACAGAAGCAGGTATTGTAATAGGTGACGAAAGCTGGTTAAAACTGAACATAAGTTCCGCAATTTTTTTATTAATGACAGCATTTCATAATGTGTAAATTTAGATGGATATGGTGTATTTACAACTATTAGTGAATACCTATCAAGCAGCAGTATAGGTTTAGATACGGTCTACGAAATCATATGGATAAAACTCAATGTTGCTGGAGAAAAATTGTTATAGTCGCCTAATATCGCCCCCCCCCCTTTTTTACACCAGAAGCAGAGATAAACAAATAACTATCCCCAAAGATTTTCTAAGAGGTTTAAGAATTTTTGGTCGCTTTTAAAGAAAGTCAGTTGTAGCGTCAATGGTATCCAAGTAAAACGGATTTGAAGTTAACGATAGCAGCAATTGGCACCTAATATAAAAATTCATTCACTTGTATGTATTAGAAGCAATTAAAGCTCATGAAAGTCGGTTCCTCATTCAAATAACGCATATACAAACAAGGAACCACCCGCAGAGTTGTTGACAACTTGATGCATGACTGAAAAGTTCCCACCTCTCTTGAACCAAAGTTTGGGTAACAAATTGCTTCCTGAACCTAGCTTCGGAAAGAAATATTGGCGTTGACAGGTTGATGAATTGCTAACCTATATTACAGCAGTGCTTTGTTTGATGCAGAATAAAACAGGCTTACCCCCCACCCCACACCCCGGTACCTCCAAGGCACGCGCCGTTGACAGAGTGATGGATTGCGGGACAGGTGTCCCAGGCTAGACTGGCTTACCCCCACCACTCGAGTAAGCAGAGTTTAACCTGGGTACCCCAGTACAACACATTACACCCTTTCCAACCGGTCTGTTAACGTCATGCTTCGAATCCTGCACATCAATTACTGTTGCTCTTGTCTGAACTATGATGATTATCGTCGACGCATTATTTTGAACCGCTGATGTTGTTAAAAAAAAGTTTTATTTTTTATTTTTTTATTTTATTATTTTGTTTTTTTTTTTTTAATTTTTTTATAAATATTTCTCGGGAAACAAACCGAGTAATATTGTTATTCATGCACAATATTTCGGTGACTTTATACTCATTCGCCATCTTCAGGTGCAGTTGCAAGTCTTGAAGTCTGCCTTGAAGTCAGCCTTGAGCGTGTTGTTTGTAAACTGGCATGGCAACGACAGACGTTGTTATGTTGCCTAGCAGCATCTCAAATGTCATTAGACGCCCGCGGAACACAAAAAACAGAGCGCTGGTGGAGAGCAGCCTCAATAACAGGAATACATGCATCACTTATCTGGAATCCACAAACCCTGTTAACCAAATCAGACGCGAGGTGAATTTCAAATGCTTCTTTAATAACGCTGTCCCAGAAACCTCTCGCATGTGTCAGCTCCTTAATCGCTTCGAAATCGAAACCATGTCCTTCTGTCAAACTATGTTCCGCCACTGCTGATTTGTCTTTTTGCCCCAGGCGAACATGTCGGGCGTGTTCCAAACAACGTTGTTGTACGCACCGTATGGTCTGACCGATGTATTTCTTTCCACATTCACACGGGATGCAGTAAACTCAGGGTGTACGCAAGGCAAATTGTTTCTCAATTTTGGTGCTGGTAGGAAAATGGTCTTAATGCCATTTCTTGCCAGGATTCTTCCGACCCTAGATGTTGTGGCGCCAGAGTACGGCAAGAAGGCAAATTTATCGTGTCGACCATTATCGTGTTTATTAGGCCTGCGTTTCATTTCCCGGAATGCCAACTGTATCTGATGTTCATTGTACCCATTCTTTCTGAAGGTATCACGTAGATGTTTTAACTCACTAGGAAGGCTGTCTTTATCACATATTGTCCGCGCTCTGTGGACAAGAGTAGTGCATTAATAACAATATTACTCGGTTTGTTTCCCGAGAAACGTTTATAAATAAACAACGCCGAGAAAAATTACATTCATTTAAATAATGTTGGTCAAAACACCAAATTTGCACTAACGAATGAAAATTGGAAAGTGCTGTTCAAAGTACTGGTCGTAAAATAATTCAACACCATCAGCACTCAAAGAGACATTACACTTGGCGAACACACCGCCTCCTGCCAAACGGTGGCTGTAGTCAAAACAGTATATTTTTACCGCTATGCTGATCCTGCCAGCAGTTTATGCTGCGGCGAATCAATTTGAAGGAATTTCGTCGACGCACAGCCTGCTGTGAGTGGCGACATGATCGTCAAGAAGAAGTGGGGAAGCCTAGTTTCATTATACTACGAACATTTTGTTGACATTTTGGTTAGTAAAGTGCTACCTGAATGTCGTATGGCTACAGTGAAGAAACTGGTTTACATGTATGCGAATAATATTTGTGTGGCTCAAACAACTTACGGGTCATCATTGGAGTAAACAACATGAAGACAAGAATTCACTGTGCATAAAAATTTACTGGTTTTTGATTATGTTAATAATATTATAGTTAGAATATGTATGTTTGTAGTACAATTTGCATGTGAAAATAATAAATAGAAACACATTGCTTTTTATTTGAATTTTATTTCATATACCGTCAGCCAATTAAAAATAAATTTTCAACAGCATATATATTGCATTACAAAATGAAGTCCTTAAGAAAAAATTTCTTCAAATTATTTTTCTTGAGTTCTTGTGTAGAGATGGACGTCATAGATATCTGAAACCATCGAGACCTCTCCTTTTTGTTTATCACATGTAATTGCATAATCTTCATTGGTAATAGCATGTAGTACAGAACACAGCTGACTGAAAGTTACAAGAATGGTGTTCCAAGGTATTTCAAGGTAACTATGTGTCATCCACTTAATACTTCATTCATCACCTCCAAGTATTGCTGGTGATATGGAGATGCCAATAGAGGCCATAACATTGTCTGATTGTGCAATAAATACGGCAACTTCTTTGAAAATAAACACCTCTCGCCATGAATCACTTTGTGGTTAGGAACATGATTGCCATGATATTGGCTGTCGACGAACTGTGCTATCTGGTTCTATATGTGCTTCCCCACAACACCTGTTAAGGTACGTATTCCACAACATGGTCTTGAACAATCAGACAATATGAAGACGTGTAGGTAGGAAAATACTCACATTTGTCAAATTTTATCCAAATATTTAAAGGTCCAGTCTTAGTTGACATATTTTGCTGTAAACAGTATTTGACTGCAAAAGGTACAGATGGGAGAAATTCTTCATATTTTTGTAGCGGCAAAGGACGATGTAATTAATATTAGACTATTGGAATCATGAATATTTGTCATACAGCACTGTGAGTCAATTTTTCTTAAAATCTAAATTCATATTCTTGTGTGGGTATGTAAAATTATTAGAAACTCTTTGATATTAGTGAGATTGCAATGGTCAAACTCAGCTGCACTTGTTTCCACGTTTGGTTTTATTGGTTGTTAGGATTGAAAAAGGATAAGTTGTTATTGGAAAATGTGAAGTCCAAGTTTTTCACCGGTTTCTGTGCTCTCTTAAACGACTCTAGGCCCGCGACTAGGTGGTGCTCTGAGCGCAACGGCGTCTCTCGCACCAAAGACGGCGCGCGCAGCCTGCCGGCCCCACGTGTCTCTATCGAGCAGACGTGGCGTGGGGGGGACCGGGCTCAAAATAAAGAACTTCAACTCGTTCCTGCCCCTGTAGTTCATAATGGATCCGTATAAATGTAGTACGAAATCTATTCTTTTTTGCTAAAAGATGACGCTGTAATTTTATAATACGAACAAACATGCAGAATTTTAGCAGTGTACAGATGTATGTCTAGTAGAACGCCATACAACGGCTGTCACCGTATTTTAAATGAATGACGTTAGTTCTAAAAACTATTCAATCTCTCGGGATACTTTTGTTGTGCGCATTTTTCTAGTATTTTTAATGGTACCCCAAGAAATAAAATTCACTATTGCAGCCACCATGACTAATTGCCTTAGGGGTTGCAGCTGCTTCCACTTATAATTTATCTCGGGATTCTCAATAACAGATATCACAAGTGGGTGGCAGATGCATCCTCAGATATAATATTACGTTTTGAAGTTAACGATCACACGCAGTCGTTGTCTGCAAGGTCTGTCAGAGTTGCATCAGTGACTGCAGGCGACTATTGTACTACGACGTCAAACATGCACCGTGACAGTTGCACAAGAGTGTTGACTGGGTGTAAACGCTTCCTTGCATCTCAACTGCTCCCACTCTTCAATAGCATGTTTCTTTGTTCTCGTTCGATTCGCCCCGTCTCAGGAAAAACTCTTCTTCAGTGACATAAATAACCCGAATAACATTTGTAAAGTTATGTAAAATTGTACATAGTAATTGTTAAATAGCATACTGTCATTGCGAGGTCCTCCTTATCCATTATTTAGACTGCGACAAGAAAGATTGATAGCCCACTTTACTGGCACTTGGGCCTAATATGCCTTTTGACGGTAGTTGCTATCACCTCACCGTTTGTATTAATATAAAGTAACTTTTATTACTAACCCTCAATCATCTCTCAATTTGCGCAACGGATATTCTAATGCTATGTAAATGACTTTCGCCATACTTTTACTATAATTCACAATTAATTACACTCAAAAATTCACACAAGATACAATGCTTTCACTGAAACAATATTCTGTACATATTTGCATCACGCTAGCCGAAATCAGTTTCTCCACATGTTCGCCCTATGCTAGCCAAAAACAGTCTCCCTCTCGCCATATTGGCTTGTTCCTTCCGCCACAACACAACCATACCGTACTGCCAACTCTCGCAACATGAAATTACTAAACTAACTTATAATTACCCCGTTCTACACAAAGTACTATGCTGGAAGACCTATACTATAAATAAAATATAAATTTATTTACAATCAATTTATAATGTAATAATATAACTCAGTGATGACTGGTGAGTGGGGACCTCACAACATACTTTGTTTCTTTTGCAAAAATGTTGTCATTATAGGATGAAAAGAACAAATCTTTATTCCTGTTGGTAGTTAAATATATAAATTGTTTTCAGTGTCCAATATTTTAATCGTTGGACTTTTGTGATTAATTTTAAGTAAACTGCTTTGTGTTGAGCTTTCTCGTCTCTACCACTTCTTCATAGATCCTGATGATGACGTTGAACAGCCATCTACAGATTTTTGGACGTTGGCAAGAACCTTATTTTTTTAAAATAAGAATTTAGATTTTTGTTATTTTATTTATTTAACTATTTATTTTCTGTCTTCAGAAATCGCCTACTTGAAGTAGTATTTATACTCACAATTTGACTGCAGATAAGTAACTGTTTTCACTTTTTTGTATATAACATATGCATTCTTCCCTTAGTTTCAGATATGGAACCAAGATCCATCATGGTAACGGCAAGTCCCGGCCAGCATTCTACCAAACGCAACTCCAAACAACGACCTAACACTAAGATTGGTAAATATTTTTCTACTATTATTTTATACTGCGAATTCTTTTTTTATGTCAGTGTAAATAATTTTTATGTTTCAAGATCGTCACAGTGGAGTTTAGTTACTTTTATATCACAGTATAGCTTGTCTAATTTTTCATTTTGTTTCTACAACCTTACTTTATCGTTTCAAACGTAACATAACGTCAGTAATTGCTTCAATAGCTTTGTGCCATTATTTGTACACTTAAAGTTAAGTCATTATTTTAATTAGAGAATTATGTTAATTTCTTTGTGATACTAGAAGTTTTCATTTTTCTGTTTCAGGTTCCCGATTAGATCGGTTGGTTGTCTACAGCATTGCACAAGGCGCTAGCAGGAATCTGCCTGCACCACAAGTAATATGGCGTCCATGAAAGAGGCGCGCTGTTGTATCACCAAGCAGGCGCTTCACGGCACCTCTCCAGCCCCTCAACGCAGCTATTCCACCGGTGTGGAATCAAACAGGACACTTACTGCAACTCACCAACCACAGGCCGCACCTCACTAGCCACTCACCACCAAATCAATATGGAGATCGACCCGAGCAACAAGCAGTGCTAAGCCATAATCCTGTAGCATCACCCATTTACGAAACAGACATGCCAACAGGAAACTGAAAGTCAGATGGGAGAGCGTAAAACTAGATCACTGTTTCAATCCAAAATATTTAGATCGCTCCCTCACTTACAAAAAGCACTGCTTAAACACAAAAGGCAAAGTTTCAGCCCGCAACAATATCCTGCGGAAACTCATAGGAAACGTATGGGGTGCCCATCCCACAATGCTCCGAACACCAACTCTTCTTGCACTGTGTTATTCTACTGCAGAATATGCATGTCCCATTTTGTTCAACTCTGCTAATGCCAAAGAAGTACACGTTGCATTGCATGAACCATGCAGAATTCTAACGGGTTGCCTCAGAGCCACGCCGAATTAAAAACTACATGATCTGGCTGGAATCGCTCCCCCTGATATTAGACGGAACGTAGCTGCAATGTCAGAAACAAACAAGGCTAATCAAAACTCTACTCAACCCTTATACGGGCATCAACTTCTAAGACAAAGCCTGAAATCTAGAAAAGTTTCCTTATGACGACAGCTTATAAAACAATTACTGCGTTTTACTACGTTAATTAATAATAGTTAATGAGGTTCTTACAACACTACACTTTGGCCTACCTCACGGAGGCATCGATACTTCGTAATTTATTATTTTGACTTGGTCGCCGGTTTGACGAACGTAATAATAATACTTACAATTCTCTGTGATGTTCTGAATTCACAAGTTCACAGGAATCAGCAATAAGCCAAAACACACTCTCACATAGGAAGTAACAAGTCGAACAACTTTTCTATTCCAACAGCATGTGTCTTACATTAGTACGCCGACCACCAACTGGAATTAATCATCACCTATCCGAAGATTACAAGTTCTTTATGATTGGAAAGTTTAATCACAAAATACTCTCCTTCAATCATCAATATATTAAATGCCTGAACAACAATCACCAGTTCACAACAGCACATTAACAGTTCTCCAGGAACGTCTCCGCGTATTTTCACACCATCTGGCTCGTCTTACGTTAGCGATGTCAAGGCAATATTCGTTCCCCGTCGCGGAAGAGCGTATAACGTAACCATATGCCCGAATATGTCTTCAAGAACACATCACTTCACTTTCAAGCAACTATACCGTTTTTCCCGGGCTGCTGCCACGAGCGTTAACATTTGACTGACTGCGAATCTAGCACAGAGTGTCACTTCTCGCTCTGTCTCGATTATCGATACATGCACAGATACTCTTTAATCATGGATCGCTAGGCTACTGTAATGTCACAATCCCTTCCAGGTCTCTGGTTGAAAATGGGAAACAAACAGTGAACAATTTAAACAGAGACCTACAAACAGTCGAGGTGTGACTAGGTTGCTCCCCACTGCTAATAAGTACAAAATAACATATGAATTAACCTCCTACACAAAATTGTTGGTGGTCGGTACTTTTCTACAAAAAAATTACATTCTTATGGGTGCATTGACATCAAATATGTGGACACAAAATTCATATGACATAACAAACATTTGCATATACAAAACCATTGACCAGTTTGGATCCCATCGTACCGTGAACTACATTGATGAGATTTGGTTGGCTGTCCTTTCTCATGGCATAACAGCTAACACACAAATTGTAAAAATATAAATAAAATATATATATATAATATGAATTTCACCATTCGGTCCACTGACCAAGCACTTCGTCACTGTGGCGGCCTACTGTGAGGACCTAGAAAGCGCAATACTATGTCACTAGCAACCAGTATGACATTCCCTCCGAGCTTCTTACATCAATATCATAGTACATAAGGAAAAGACATGCCCATTGGAGGGAAAGGTCATTGACCTTCATATACATCTTAAGCATTGAACCAGGTTAAATAATTGAGAATAACCTAACACCCCATATACATAATAAAAGAAATATTTACAAACTTGTGTATCTACAAAAATAGTAGGTAGTAATTCACCGGGTGTTTAGGGTACATTTCACCCCTATGCACTCCAGTATCTTCCCCACCCTTGGGGGTCTGTCTTGGATGGTTTCAACCAATAGCCTTCTTGCCCTCTTTTCTTCCTTCATCCGGGCAACCTTCAGTCGTGCTTAGTTCTCCACCCCTTCCAGGGCAGACATTCTTCACTTGCGCCTCGATTCTTGCTTTCTTCAACTTGACATCACTTTTCTTTTCTTCACTCCCACTTTTCTTCATTTGTTCATCTCTCTCTCAGTCGAAATTTTGTTCATCCTTCCTTACGGTGTTGGTATTTTCTATTGTCAGTTGACCGTTTGTCGTGGAGACCACCCGTTCCACTTCAATGCTGATTAATTGTCCATCTTGAAGACTTAAATAATCTGATCTAAGGATGTTTCTGATAGGGTCATCTGTTGCCATGGAAATCTGCTCATACTCCCCGACAGTACTATACTCTTCCTCCTCTTCTTCACTATAGTCTCCTGTTCCACTCCCATCTTCCTCCTTCTGTGTTTACCCCTTCCATTAATTTTACTATGTTGGAAGCTCTAGAATTACTATCTTAAGAGATCAACACCATTCCTCTATCACCGAAAGTATATAGGCTCTCCTTGTAGTCATCATCCAATCGTGGGCAACGTCTTCTTCCGTTGAATAATCTTCCAACCTAACAACAGAATCATTTGTTTCCTTACAATATCGCCAAAATTCTCCAATCCCTGCAAATTTACAGGATTCCACTCTCTCTTTTTTGGTAATCATTGACCCTGATAAGTCAGGCACCACCTGTCCTTGACCATTGATGGATTCTTCTGCATGAATAACGAACTTTTCTTGTAACCAGCCGTTTTCCTTTTTGTTGGAGGGATGGAATTTCTCTCTCTCCTGGTACTTCCTCGGTAGTCCGACGGCCTGTTCTGCCCCTGGTCGAACCAAAACAGGGGCAGCTGGCAGTTTTCCGCGTCACGCCTTCCTTTAGAAGGATTTCTACTCGTCTTCGTCTTTTCCTCTTGCCAAGTTCTTTGGTCACTATCCTGTTGCTTCCGCTATCTATTTTGACCTCTATCCTGCTCCTGCTCACGTTTGAATTTAAAATTGTTTACCGCGGCCCCTATTGTCTTGTCCTTTCCTCCAATGATGTTTGCCGTTGCCCCTTTCATTTCTTTGCTGATTATAGTCTTCTCTCCTTCCTCTGTCGCATGATTCATTTCGGTTATATCGCTCTTTGGTCTTTTCTTACCCATTCTCTTCTCTTGAGCGTCAAGCCTTCCCAACATTTCGATAGCTTCAGTGACATTATTTATTCGGTGGCTGTCAAAAATCAGTTGTGTGGGTTACAGCAATCTTGCCATGATTATCTCAACATACTATGCCTCACTATATGGCCGGTCGAGGTAACGGCACTTAGCTAGACACCGTAGGAAAAAGTCTTGTTGCGTTTCGTTTCCGGGGGAATGGGGCTCACCATGCATTAACTCAGACTTGACAGCTACCTGCCTCTCCACCGACCATAAGTGTCGAAGGAACTCTTCTCTAAAGCACTGGAAAGTAGTGAATTCTTTTGAAAAATGGTCTCCCCATAGGCTTGCTCTTCCTCTCATGTCTTCGTGGATCATCCTTATCTTTCGGTCGTCGAAAGCAATTTGAAACGGTGGATAAGTTTCAAAATTATCCAAGAAATCCACTGGGTGTAGTTTTCCTAAGTCACCAAATTTCCGGAGTTCACGTTTTTCTTCTATCGGGTATCCCTGACAGCAGGAACTCGAAAGAACTCCTTAGTACTTGCTTATTTCTTCCTTGATTGTCACTAGCACTTGGGTCTTCAAACTTCCCTCAACTTCCTGTTTTATGGCTGGTACCTTCTTGCTTATCTTGTCCTCTATTTCACAACTTGCACCCAGCCTAAACTTTTCCATTCCTTCTGCAAGGCAATTGATTTTGTCTGTCCACAATTTAACTTCTCTCTGCGTTCCTTCCATGTTTTCTTCGCACACCTTAAGGTTCAGTTCTATTGCTTTTAACTTTAGATCTTGATATACTACTTTATTTTCTATGATTTCCGCTCGTTGATGCGTGTGTCCAACTTTCACCACCATTTCCTGCTCCAAATCTACCTGTGTTTCTTCTCCTCTTAAAATACACTTCTGCTGAAATTGCTCCATTTCCTCTCTTATATGTAGGACTCTTCCATCCAAATCCCTGGTGATATTGTCATGAAGGGCTTTCTCTTTTTCATCTATTTCAGCACTGATTTTGTTCTTCAAAATCCTAAAATTCTCTTGAATGATCTGGTTCTTCTTAGCAATTTCAACCTTTATGGCATTGAAATTCTCTTCAAAGGCGTGGTTCTTCTCATGTAAGGTATTGAATTTTTCTTCAAAGGGGTGGTTCTTCTCATGTATAGCTTTGAAATTTTCAGCATTTTCATTCTTCATGGACTTGAAGTTTTCTTCAATGGAGTGGTTAAGTTTTTCTTCCATGGAGTAATTCTTCTCAGCCATTTTATCCTTTAAGGACTTGAAGTTTTCGTCTAAGCAGTAATTTTGGTTCAATAGCTTCATCAGTATTTCTTCTATAGACATCTTTCCAGTTTGCTCACTCGTCCCTTCCATGATATTTCGCTCAGTATTCATTTTTTCACAGACTTAAAAGAATTACACACGAGTTGAATGGAAAAAAAGGGGGGGGAATAAGCCTACTAAATCGCCCACCCTCAAAATCAAAACCAAAACAGAAGCTAAAGACACAACTTGTTCCACTTGAAAACAAAAGAGAGAACAAATTCAGCGTCTCAAACAAAACAGTGATAGAAAAACAAACCAACAAGTCACTAGTGGAGTAAACACATCGCAGCTGACAGTAACATTTCAAGCTCAAACAAATTTGCAAGAAAACATACAAGGCAGATCTGCGAAAGCCTTTGCTGCTGCGCTGCTCCAACCACGTATGGCTGAAAATAACATACAACTTAAATAAAAATGCAGTAATTAATTATTGGTAACTGCTGCGTTAGTGTAAACTTCATTTACTTTACACCACCAGGGTATCCCACAGACTGATAAACTGTAAGATGGCATACATAAAAAAAAATCTTCCAAACAAACAAGGAAAAAAAAAAATGATTACCGATGTACAGTATATTTTTATTTTTTTTTCGATCAAAAACAAAACTGAAGATTTTAAACTGAAAACTGGTTAGCATGCATTAAAGCAAAGATTTACAATTTTTCCTATCTGCTAAATATTTATTAACCCGCGAATTACGGTTTGATCTGATGGTATATTATTATTATGGTATTTATGAATCTCAGGGTGAATATCGACCGTCACTAAAAACCAAATTGTATTTCATTCACTTTATCAAAAAAATTTCTAAACTTTTTACGCGCGGTCGAACTTATTTTAAATTGCCTGTTTGTTGTCTTCTGATTTGAAGTTCTGTTGTCCAGATGTCGACAGCCCCGCTCAGTACTCCACTGCGATGTGTAGTCGGTTGCCGTGAAGTAGTTCCTTCTCGTCTCCTTCCACGATGTGTTCCTGCGCAGCGTGAAGTAGTTCCCCCTCGTCTCTTTCCTGATGTGTTCCTGCGCAGTGTGAAATAGTTCCTCCTCGTCTCCTTCCGCGATGTGTTCCTGCGCAACTTGAAGTAGTTCCTCGTCGCTGAGTTTACTTATGTATTGCTAACCTTTGGTTGCTAATACTGTCTCTTCCGCTTGTAATGTCTTTGCGCTTAGTTCCGCAACGAATGTACCTTCCAACAAACAATGTCTTTGGTCCAATACACGTCCATATTGTTATTTATCTATTTGCTTTTCACTGACACTTTGTGTTTCCGCGCGACTTTTATTTCTTCACTTTAGCCAACTTTAAACACAAGTCCAAGTCACATACGCCATGTAAAACAATTACTGCGTTTTACTACGTTAATTAATAACAGATAATGAGGTTCTTACAACATTACACTTTGATCTACCTCACCGAGGCATCGATAATCCGTAATTTATTATTTTGACTTGGTCGCCACCAGTGGTTTGACGAACGTACAAATAATACTTACAGTTCTCTGTGATGCTCTGAATTCACAAGTTCACAGGAATCAGCAATAAGCCAAAACACACTAACACATAGGAAGTACGAAGTCGAACAACTTTTTTAATCCATTAGTTTGTGTCTTATATTAGTACGCCGACCACCAACTGGAATTAATCATCACTTATCCGAAGATTACAAGTTCTTTATGAGTGGAAAGATTAATCACAAAATACTCTCCTTCAATCAGCAATATATTAAATGCCTGTACAACAATCACCAGTTCACAACAGCACATTAACAGTTCTCCAGGAACGTCTCCATGTATTTTCACACCAACTGGCTCGTCTTGCATTAGCGACGTCAAGCCAATATTCGTTTCCCGTCCCGGAAGCGCGTATAACGTATCCATATGCCCGAATATGTCTTCTAGAACACATCACTTCACTTTCAAGCAACTATACATTTTCCGGGCTGCTGCCACGAGAGTTGACACTTCACTGACTGCGAATCTAGCACAGAGTGTCGCTTCTCGTTCTATGTCGTTATCGACACATGCACAGATACTCTTTAATCATGGATCGCTAGGCTACTGTAATGTCACAAGCTGCTTTATATGTACCGCCAATAGTAGTTCGGCTAAGTCTGAGGCGAGCCAGAATGACTTGTGCGAATCAATGGATACCTACTGCAGAGGCACTACCACCAGGTGGCAGCCTCAACTGGAAGACCTAGACAGCGCTAAATAGTCTGATAAGTGGAGTGGGCAATACCAAAGATAACCTGGCAATATGGCATTAACTTGAAGATTCTAATACTGCGTGTGAGTGTAGGGCAGAACAGACCATTCAGCATTTATACAACTGCCCGCAATGCCCAACAACCTGCACTCTGCAAGACCTCTTTCGCGCCAGTGACAATGCCATACAAGTTGCTGATTTTTGGTCATCCATCATGTGAACTCATTGTTTTTTATTGATATTAATTTAATTATTGTTTATTGTTATTATTGCTTCTAGCAATTTGTAAGCAGCGTATATGACACGAAATAAATAAATCAAGCGGCTTCTACAAAACAGCAACAAGAGTGATTTGATAGCTCCTCGAAGACTGGGAAAGTTCTTTTAAACATATAATTTATTCCGTGGCAATACGGATTTCTTTAAATTTTATTGAACTACTAAATTACGGTGATGTTTTGTGTTATCTCTTAGCTAAAAATCTTCGCCATGTTGTGGATAATCAATTCTTCCCAGCCATAAAGGTTGCTTTTGGGCCGACAGCCATTTTCAAAATTTAGTCACACAAGATTGTTGAAACCACCTGTGTTTTTGTACTGAAATGCATAATGTCACGCGCAGCACTTCCCTATTGCATTATAAACACTATATAAAATTAGAGATCAAACGCTAATGACATCGATGTCGACGCGCCGTAAAGCTACCTAGAGATCAAAGTAAAATTGAATGTGTTTCAAGAAAGAGACACTGGTAAATCTCTGGTAATAATAATAGTCCTTCACGTAAATACTTCTGAATTTGAACCTTTCTATTGGTGGTTTTCCTATGTTGACTTGACAATTGAAATCTCTGTAATGAATGTCGTCGTCAATATGTGTAACGATGATGAAAACGTTTGCTTAATATAAACCTATCTTGCTTCTAAGATAAAGGGGCTAAACAAGCATGCGTCACGAGTTAATAATTTCGGAAAGGGTACACCAGACACAGTTGAAATTTTTCAGGTATCAGTTTTCCCGTAAAATTCTTAGACGTTTCCAAATTCAAAAGGCAAAATCAAAAATATTCAGTAAATATTTTCAGTCTGGATACAGTAAATAGTACTTACATAAATCGCCATGCCGCTCTGTCACAGGGCAAAGATTAACCTCATATACATAATATGATTACTGAAGGTTCTGGGAAATCGCATTTTGGTTAGATTCATGATATCTTGCTGCATGTAAATCTTAATTAATTCTGAAATTTTATTAACAATACATAAGTGTGCTGTACATAATTGTGATAGATGACTGCAATATATCGAACAGAAAGATCTCCTTGACCGCCATGAGATTGATTGTGCAAAGATTGTGCCTGTAAGAATAGATTCATACGGTGAGAACTATACATTAACCCTTTAACTGCTACGGTTCGGCCGGCCGAGCCCTCGCTGAGTGCGGCTTTGTTTACGCCTAAGCTGTTTACCTGCGCTGGAATGCCGCATTAGACCGGACCGCTGTGTGCTGAATACATCTGGAGCGTTGTGTGTGGAGTTCTTCTGCTGTCGCTCTGCGATTTGAAACCGCAGATACAAAATAAATACAGTTAATATAACATCTAAAGTTTTTCAGTTTAAAGCTCCTCTAAAAGTAAATGTCTGCGTAATCAAACATGACGGTACTTCATATACTATATAGATATTACAGCAACTGAAATGTTTTTAGTTTGTGAGCGTAGTAATTTATCTGGAGAGAACCTTTCCGAATACCTTTCACAAATTCTGCACAAATTCTTCTTTTTGACCCGGTTAATATATATATATATTTTTAATTATTTTCTTTAGTTTTAGAGGCGTATAAATGTAATATAATTATTACTCTGCAGTTAACCATGGTTAGTAATTCTTTTTGTGTGATAAGCCTTGAAAAATGGTACAACACACAGTGATACATTACATGTTCTGCATTGGTTTCTCGACGCACTTTCTGTATCGAACATACAGCGCATTTACGCATTGGCGTGCTCTTCTTTGAATTTGCAATAAGAATGAAATTTGGAAAAAAGGTCTCAAAAAGTTGCGAGGGCGATTTCAAGGGGGGGGGGGTGGCGTCTCACGGAACCTGATCTTACAAGACGGGGGGGGGGGGTCAGGAAATCCTGAAAAATTCCTCACGAAATTTAAATTTATGGATGCAACAGACGAAACTCTGCAACTGGCATTTTTCGTCCGGTTACTACTCGGTGAAGAGCGTGAGCATTTAAAATGCAGTGTTCGAGAATGTGGAAAAAGAACTTTTTAAACCACTTCATAGTGAAAATGTAGTGTGAATTGATTCTCGCGTATCTGTTGGTCTCATCAGCATTAGATATCATATGATATTCCGTTAGAAATATCAGGAAAAATGACAAACTGCTGGAATGTTAACGTAATCCACACTTGTGTCCTGCAGCTTAATCGACAAGCACATGCTGTCAAACACGTCACTAAAGCATTCTCTTTTTCCACACATTTCGCTCGAACAATCTGTAGCTTCAAACTCTGAAAAATGGTCATTTTCCACTAGCTGATGTACACAGCTTAGGAAAATTACATCGAGATCCTGTCGAAGGGTTATCACTGTCATCCATATTAAAGTGATTATATTCAATGTCGCTTCTAGTAATAATCTCCATGATTTCTTCCGCGGTACAAACACGACGGCGTATTCGGGAGGACGATGGTTCAAATCCCCGTCTAGGCATCCAGATTTGGGTTTTCCATGGTTTCCCCAAATCACTCCAGGTGAATGCCGGGATGCTTCCTTCAAAAGGCCATAGCCGAATTCCTTACCATTCCTTGCCCCCCATTCTTTAACATCTCTAAAAACCTCGCTGTTAAGAGACGTTAAGCAGTTAAAAAAAATAATGACTGTATGCCATTTTCTCAGCGAAAACTAAAAGGAAAAGAGCAACACAAATTAGATCGCAGCTGCCAATGCTCAAGGGCCGAATGAGGAAAACAACTAACCACCCTGGGTGGAAATATGGCTTCATAGCCAGGCCGCTAAGAGGCTAGCGTGTTAACACGTCTGGAGTACAGACAGGGCGGCGAGGCGGCGCGTGTATACACGTCTGGAGCAGAGACAGAGCGGCAAGGCGGCGCGTGTATACACGTCTGGAGCACCTGGGCGCAGTAGTAGCCACGCGCGTTAACGCGTCTACAGCAGTCAAAGGGTTAAAGTTTAAGGGTTTTGTGCACAAGCAAACGTGTTCCAGGCGTCAGTTCACGCGGAATTTTGAAGTTTACTGGGACCATATGATGACTGCATTCCTCTATCCAAAACCTCTCATACAACCATCGCCCAGAAACACCCACCTTTCAGCTAGTGCATACCAGGGAGTTTTTCCAGACCTAGCTAGTCTGTGACTATTTCAACTTCTTCCAGGGTGTAATGGAAATCGCTTGTTGGTGAACTCATCAATCATGCCAGCGAAGTTCATAAAATTTATTAGTAGTGTATGCCTCTTGCAATGACAGATGAGCCTGAAGCAAAATTTGCTACTACTACAATATACCATATCTGCGACCAAGACGATAATGTGGAGACTGTTAAGTTCAACGATCATTATCATATCACAAGTGAACTTAGGAGGCAGATAATCACAACAATTTAAAAATCAAAGGTATATATAGACCTGTTTTCTTTGATAATCTCTCGTGGAATGACATACTTTATAATTATGGCTTTATCAGGCCTCGGATAAATGTGCTTTCATTAATACTGTAGGATACATTTCGTTTTTCCGAAAGGTCGAATATACTTCTATCACATTAAGGTTTCTGGACTAATATCGCTTCGTGCAAGACACATTAGATTTTTTCTATTATTTCTCTATAACGTGTATGTGTAGTCCCGCTATTCAGAAGCAATGTCACTAGTTTGCATTTGTTTTGGATAGGATAGTTTTGGTGTCACAATTTATTAGTTCCTTGGGGGAAAACGAGTGCTGTGGTCGTCTGGGATGACCTTAATTAGAAAATCCTATTACTGTTCATATTTGGAGTACTATTTGAGGTAACACTGGTTCTCGAATTATACTGAGGTGCACTTTATGCTTGTGCCAAACAAAGTCTGGATATTAACGTTCATAGATTCCTGATCTTCTCTTCAGTATCTCTGTATTTGTCTTTTCTGTTGTGAAGGCTAATTGTTTGGTATCGGATAAGTTGTATGTTTGTGATTCCCGCTTCTGCGTGGAGGTCGTTGGTTCTTGTGTATCTCGGGGCTTTATTTTGCCCGAAGGCTTCGGTTCTGGAGGCGCTTCAGGTGTTGGAGGTTCCATTTGGCGGCTGAACACCAGACCTAGCATCCGTACAGCAGGTATGGCCTGATCACTGTCTTGTATAATCATAGTTTTCGTTTTATGATAATTCTCTGCTATATAGGATGGGGAAGAGGATTAACACCATGGCTAGGCCTTTTTTCTGACTGTCCAGCACGTGGCTTCTAAATATTAATTTCTTGTCTAGGGTTATCCCAAAGTACCTGCGTTCATCAATGCAGGTGATGTCCTGGCCCATTATTTTTAGTTGTGTTCTGATGATGGGTCTTTCCCTGGGGAAATAAATGGCGGCGCATATTGCAGAGTTAATTTTGATTTGGTTTTTGCGGCACAATTCACCGTAGTTGTCGAGTCCTCTTTGTAGGTGTTTGATGTTGAGTTCTAATTGTCTTTCTGTCATGTGCAGCGTTGCGTCGTACCCGAACTGGGCTATCTTGATGTATGGTGCTGTTGGGGCGTCATTGGTGTATATGTTGAATACTTTTGCGGCGATTACTGAACCCTGTGGTATCCCAGCTGGTATGTCACATTTTGATGAGTCCTAACCGTCGATGGTGACGTAGAATTTCCTAGAAATCTTACAATTAGCTGGATATGATAAAGGCGGATTTGGGTCTGTGTTCTCAGTTTGACAATGAGGTTCGCATGCCACACTTTATCGTATTTCTTCTTAATGTCCATGAACACGGCCGCCGTGGGCTTTGAGTAGTTCAGGCCATTGCTAATGTCCTTCGTTAGGCGCAAGAGCTGACTGGTGCTTGTATCCATATTTTTGAAACCGAATTGCTCGGACCTTATTGTCTTCTCCTCTTCAAGTATCGTGTTTGTTCTTCTGAGGAGCACTCTTTCCAGCACCTTTGAGACGAAATACAGGAGGCTAATAGGTCGATAATTTTCTGGTCCCTTGTGATATTTCCCTCTTTTCAGGGTCTCAGTGACCCTTGCAAGATTCCACACATTCTGGAAGTAATTCTGCAGTATACATGCATCGATTATTCTCGTTAGTAGGACCACTCCTTTGGTGGGAAGATGTTTCAGGTGCGCTTTCTCTATTTTGTCATCTCCTGGTGCTTTCTTGATTGCTAATTTCTTTATGATGTTTCTCGAATCACCCGGTGTTGCCAATTCTGGGTCTTCCTCGGCTGGTGCTGTTGGTATGTTTCTTGTTTGTTCTCATATGCTTTGTGCGTCGTGTTTTTCTTCTTCTTCCGTCATTGCATATGCTGCTTCGGAACGCTGGTCTGTTAAATGCTCCGCCAGCACTTCGGCTTGCGCGACTGGTAGGTAGCAGGGTCCCTCGGGCTGTGTTGGCATCCCTGGGCTCCTTCAGGGCCCGTACCAGCTGCCAGGCGCCCCCGTGCTGTAGAGTTAGAGTTGACATTTTCTGTTCCCATCTGACTATGTGCTGTTCCCGGTGGGGTTCTCTCAGCTGGAGTGAGAGGTGTCTGTATCTTCTCTTATCCCTTGGGTCTCGGTATCGTTGCCAAAGCTTCCGAGTCCTGTTTCACCTGGCTCGTAACACGGCGACTTTAGGAGGCAGTTCTTCGCGTGTTGTAGCGGCGAAGGTAGTTATAAAAGAGGCTCTCTTGTCTGCTTCGCTCATTACACGGTTGAAGTGCTTTTTTGCCTGTTCGATCCTGTCTGGGGTCGAGACGTTGAATGTCGGTCTAATGTGGTTGTGGATGTGCCTGGTGCACTGGTCCCACTCCATTTGTTTGATTGTCCTTGACTTGGTTTGGGGTTGCATCCAGCTCCTACTTGTCAGGAGTATCGGTAGATGGTCTGACGATCGGTCGTTAATGGTGGTAAGTTGTATCTGGCGGTTTAAGTTCTTGTTAATTGCGATGTATAGTACATCTCCTATGTGCCTTCTGTCATCTGGAATATGCGTCGGATCTGCCGGTCCTAGCACTTGGATGTTGCGACATTCTATCAGTTGGAGTAGTTTTTCTCCTTTCCTTTTGTTGATTCGGGAGTTCCATGCCTAGTGTTTGGAGCTGAGGTCTCCTCCGATTAAAGTCTTGTTGCTCGCCGATAGGAGTGCATTCAACTCTTGTTCCAGTAAGTCTCGGTTGGGTGACAGGTATGCTGCTGTTATTACCACGTGGCTTTCCTGTGTATGCACCCTTACTGTTGAGGCCTCCATGTTGGTTAGTTGAGGAGTGGAGATGTGCTCGTGGGGGAATGACCTATGGAGGATCATTGCTGTCCCGCCTCCGTTCTGTCCTGGCCCTGTCGGTTCTATAGATTTTGTGGCCAGTCATTCTCAGCTTCTTGTTAGGTTTGAGGAATATCTCGGTGAGGAGTGTGATGTCTATGTCTTTCTCTTTTATAAAGGCTTGTAGTTCTAGCCTTTTGTTCTGGATGCTTTGTGCATTCCAGATGAGTATTTGAAGCCTTTTTTTGCGAGCGGGGTATTTAGCCATTAGTTCAGCTAGGACATGATTCTTTTCATGAGAGCTATCACCTTGGTGAGTTCTGTTTTCCCATTTTTCATATTTTTAATTGTTCTAATCAGCTTTCTAAGGAAGTACTTGTTGGTCTCGTTCAAGCTGAGCTCTTGGTCGCTGCTGTCTGTATCTGCATTGCTATTTTGGTGGTGTGTTATTCCTTTTCCTTTACTGTCATAGTTTCGCTCGTTTCTTCTTGTTGAGGTTTCTGTATATGTAGTCCCTTGCTGTTGTACTGGTAGTTGCTGTGTTGCCTAGTGTGTGTTCATTTCACTCCATTGTTCCGACGGCGGGGATATTTTTCTTTGCTTGGTCCCTGGTTTTGCTGTTTTTCTTTGTTGTTGGGGGTCTCCGCAGTTTCAGTGCTGTCTGGTAGATTGGACAGCCACGCCATTAGGCTGGGTGCTCTCCCTCGCAGATAGCACACTCTGCATTTTGCGTTCGTGGGATTTTACAGTCTTTGGTTAGGTGAGTGCCTGCACATTTGACGCATCTGGCGGGGAGGTGGCAATAATCGGCAGTGTGTCCAATTTTCTGGCATTTTGTACATTGTGGTGGTCCTTATTTGTGATGGTACCCTTCGATTTAAACTCTTGAATGTAGGATGTTTCTTTCATTGTATATCTGGTCTGCCTTTGGTCCAGGTCTGAGTGTGACTGAGTAGAATGCTAGTGGTATCAGCTGCCTAGTGTCGTGGTTCAGCTTCTTGAATTTGTGGATGTTGGTGTTGCTGTAACCCCTTGATTTGAGCTCTTTCTTGATGTCATCTGTTGCTATTGTCGTTGGGAGTACTTTTATTGAAACCTGCGTCTGTCTCTTTTCCGGTAGCTGGTAGCTGTAGTAGGCCATTTTGTTCTGCTCGGAGTACTGGACTGTGGTCTCATAGTCTTTTTGATTTTCTTCAAAATATTGCACCGTGTCACCATGGACAACGGCCTTGAGGTACCCCGTGATGAAGCTAATTAGTGTTTTATTTACGAGGGTGAGTCAAATGAAAACCTTGAACATTTTTTAAAAATATTATTTATTGTGCAGAAGTGGTACAAAGCTGTATCACTTTTCAACATAATATCCCCCACGCTCAATGCAGGTCATCCAGCGCTTACAAAGTGCATAAATTCCTTTAGAAAAAAATTAGTTTGGTAGTCCGCGCAACCACTCATGCACCGCTTGGCGTACCTCTTCATCAGAACGGAATTTCTTTCCTCCCATTGCTTCTATGAGTGGTCCAAACATATGGAAATCGCTTGGGGCAAGGTCTGGTGAGTATGGTGGATGAGTAAGATACTAAAAATGCAGGTTTGTGATTGTTGCAACTGTTGTACGGGCAGTGTGGGGCCTTGCATTGTCATGTTGCAAAAGGACACCTGATGACAGCAATCGACGTCGCTTTGATTTTATTGCAGGCGGAAGATGATTTTTAGGAGATCTGTGTATGATGCACTGGTGATAGTGGTCCCTGTAGGGATGTAATGCTCCAAAATGAAGCCTTTTTCGTCCCAAAACAGAGTCAGCATAACCTTCCCTGCTGATGGTTCTGTTCGAAACTTCTTTTGTTTTGGTGATTGGCACCATTCCTTGCTCGCTGTCTCTCTTCATTTCCGGTTGGTGGAAGTGAACCCAGGTTTTGTCCCCAATAACGATTCTTGTAAGGAAGCCATCACCTTCTCGTTCAAAGCGCCGAAGAAGTTCTTCACAAGCATCAACACGTCGTTCTCTCATTTCAGGAGTCAGCTGCCGTGGCACCCATCTTGCAGAAACTTTGTGAAACTGGAGCACATCATGCACAATGTGGTGTGCTGAACCGTGATTAATCTTTAAACATGCTGCAATTTTATTCAGTGTCACTCGGCGGTTTTCCATCACTATGGCTTCAACTTCTGCAATGTTCTGTGGAGTCACAACTCGTTGTTGCTGACCTGGACGAGGAGCATCTTCCACTGAAGTCACACCATTTACGAACTTCCTACTCCATTCGTAGACTTGCTGCTGTGACAAACATGCATCAGCGTACTAAATCATTATTCTTCGATGAATTTCAATAGGTTTCACACCTTCACTACTCAAAAACCGAATAACAGAACGCTGTTCTTCCCTGGTGCAAGTCTCAAGTTGGGTAGCCATCTTTATACTGATATTGCCACGGTATTAGTGCATCTGCACTATGCAGTCACCTACAGGCCATTCTGCACGCTGTTTGTAGCACGCTTACCAACTTACAGGATAACGGCGAGAAATTTCGATTTTTTTATTACAAATTTAAGGTTTTCATTTGACTTACCCTCATATCACAGCGTAGTTTTTAGTGGACTTGGTCACTACTGGCGGGAACCGCACTTATGCTAGCGTAGGATTTTGTGCCCCCTTCAGTGCTGCGTCACTGGGTGTCTCATTGCAATCACCTTTGCTTGCTGTGTCCTTATTTCCTTTCTCCGAGAGGGCTTAGTAGTGGTTCTCTGTGACTGATTAGACAAATTGGTTGGGCCCCTTTGAGGACGGCGGCATATACTTTACCACTGCTTATTTCATCTACCTGGAGTAGCTTCAGTTAGACAACTTCATAGGTGTATTCACATACAAATATATGGATTCCTGGTAGTAGCTCATCAAGGCCACGATTCTTTGAAAGTCAATATTTTATATTTTATTGTGGGGGTTCGAAATTTCGGACAGAGATTACGAACACGTGATACAAGTGAAACGGACTTTGCGAATCAAGGCTTTTGGCGAATATGCAAGTCTGTACATGTGCACAGATGTGCGGCTACTCCAGATCTATTTAAGATAGTTAGTAGCTTATGTTATGGAAAGTACACCATGTACCCTGTCCACTACTATTTTTCCCACACGCATTTCATGGCAGTCTAGTTTAAGGAGAACGCGAGTCGAACAGGAATGTCTCACAGATTTCGACAAAGTGCTCCATTACGAACTAGGAATTAGAGGAGGTATTTGACAGTGCGTCAATCGGTATGCCAATGCAACTAAACGGTACATGCTGGAATACATGCGTTGGCACCAGAAAATTATATAATGTACTTCGACGTAACAATTCTTATAAATGGGCCATTTTGCAGTATCTACTCTCTAGTGGGTTTGAGTGGCTATTGGCTGATCAGATTGCGAACTTATATTTTATGAGCGTTGCAGCCGAGTCGTTTTGAAAATTGACCTTACGATTCCTCAGAGTTAACACGACGTTATAGCAGACCTGCCACCATGACCTGATCAGAATGCCTCTGTTGACTGCACCATGCCCAAGCAGATGAACTCACTGGAGGATAAGATATGGTTAGTTCTCTATTACGAAGTCCTTCAGCAATGTGGTGCCTCGGGTTTACAGGTGGACATCATTCACCTGGTGTTACCCCTCAGCCATTCACTTTGGTTAAAACACTACAAACCGCTCCACATGTGCTCTCGTCACTAGGCCAAACAAGATTTCAGGCGAAATTGATGAAAAATTCCTGAGGTGCCCTCAAACACATAGCTTCACCTTACTTCAAGCTGACAAATATTTTCAACATAGAATTTATGGCAATGGAGGTGCTAAACTTAGGATTCTTTTCAATAAGTCAGTGTATGTCTGGATGAGCATTCTTGACCTTTCTAAACAGAAGCTGTACCGATTTCATTATTTTTCGCCATTACTCACTTTAGATGCTCTAAACTACTTTGTATGGACATGAACAACTTCATTTACTTGTTGAAGGATTGTTATCTATACAAAGAGATGCGTCGTATCTGGAACTAGCCTTACATGTTCTTATACAGCGCCAGCAAATTTTTCGGGATACATCCCCATAAAGTAAAGATTGTCGGTATTATGAAACATGAGGCGAACGGCACGCTGAGTGCGGAGTTTGCTGGGTTACGAGCAAAAATGTTTGCTTTCCAGCTAGGAGACCGACCGAACATGTAGAAGGAATAAGGGTTTCGTCGGCTCAGTCGTCAAAAGTTGCAGATGGAAGTATGTGTATTGTTTCTATGGGTAAACTGCTCGTTAAAATCATACAATAGCGTATAGTTAAGATATCCAAATGGGGTCTCTCCAAAACGGATGATAAACGGTATAATTTCCGCGTGGGGGCACAACTCAACGGTATGATTGGGTATATTGTCAAAAGAAAATATACAGTTTATCCATATATATAGATGGTAAAAATATATACCGCACAGCTTAAGACGCTGCAAATATCGAAACAGGCTACTGTAACTCATTAATTTTTTGTATAAATGTAATTGATTAAAAACTCTAGTGTTAGAAATGTCCCTTTCTTTGTTAATGAAAACTTGCATTTTTACACAATAAATAAATCTTTTATGAATCCATGTGTAATGTGATTTATCAAAACACAGCCTCCAATTTTGTTGGTTGTAATTTTTGCTGTTAAAATTCTCCTGCAAATTCATCGCATTGACGACAGTGTTTTTATTAATGTATTTAGAGATAGATTAAATAAATATCAAACATTTACCCCGGTATATGAATGGTTCTAAGCAGGCTAACGAAGTAGGTTGCTCCGTAGTGTTCCATCAGGCGTCTTACACATACAAACTGGATGGCAGGTGCACAGTCTACACCGCTGAGTTTTACGCTTTGTTAAAGTCACTCCAGCATATGGAAAGAATCCACGATGAGAGGTTCATCATATACAGTGATTCCCTCAGCTGTATTCAGCCGTTAGTAAACATGTACCGAGCAGACCATTTGGTCCAAACCATCGAGGACGCCCTTCTATCCCTTAAATCTTGTGGGAAGGAAGTTTCATTCCGCTGGGTACCAGGCCATGTGGGAATCAAGGGGAACGAGGCAGTCGATGTAGCTGCCAAGTTAGCCTGCTACAAGGTCGGAATCGACTTTTCTGCTGTCCCAAAGTCAGACCTTGCCTCGGCGGTGAAAAGAACAGTATTCGATGTATGGCAGAGCCAGTGGCTGGAAGTCAAGCATAATAAGCTCCATCTGATTAAACCGACCATCCAGCCGTGGAGCAGCTCCTTCCAGCGAGCTAGGTGGGATGAGGTTCTCCTTACTCGCTTCCATATAGGGCACTGTCCTATGACTCATGGTTTCCTTCTGCGCCGAGAGTACCCTGCGGATTGTGATGCTTGTAGCGTACCTTTGACGGTGGGTCCCATTTTTAATGAATGTATGATATTTTTAGATTTAAGGGCAAACCTTCGCTTAGCCAACGATCTGTCTCTTATTTAAAACGATGGCAGTGTCAATGTGGCTAGGGTTTTAAAGTTTTGTTACTTGGCCGGTCTTGTCCCAAAAATTTTGGGCAGATCGGCCCAGGTTTTAGATGGGATTGGTGGCCTATTAAAACCATCAATCCAAGTACTGTTTTTATTTATGATGTTTTATATCTGGTGGCCCTTCTACAGCCAGGAAGTTAATTCGTTGTTTAAAACTAGTTGGCCATTTTACAGCCAACCAGTTAATGTATGAATTTTTATCTTTTATGGCCTGTCTATAGTTATAGTTTCTGTATTATATTTTTCTTTGTCGTCTGTGTAGCCGACCTCTTTACAGTCGGTCATGCAGACAGTATCTCAGTCAGTCAGTATTTGTGCAATCCATGTGGCCGACAGTCGGCCACACGGATTGAAATCGTGTTTTATGCCACGTTGTCACTCCATGTATTGTTTATGGCGATAGTAACCACGATGTTGACACGCCATGAATCCCGAAAAATAACAACATCTTCGCCTTGATAATCCTTAAGTAAATAAGTTACAGGACTTGTTAATGTCACTATTCTGATAGTAAACGGATAGTTTACTAGTTTGCCAAATAGCCTTTCTGATACTTTTCTTTAAATCGGCTGATTATGCCTTGACCACCAACTTTGAATTTTACAGGAGCAGTAATCTTAATATGGCCGTGCACTGTTGAAAGTATCGAGTTGTCCTTCATATCACACGATCTTAATGGTGCTGTTCCACTTGATATCGGAATTCTAAATTAACGGAGGAAGAAGTTAAATCCACCGATAAGAAACACGTCTGCTGAATTCCTGCCACATTGCATTCCTGACAGAACATTTGAGTCGTGCAACTAAAAACGCTTTAAGATGAGTATATATCGAGTATTGATTAATACCATGGTTAGTTAAGAGCAATTTTAGCTTTGAAATGTAAAACTTCTTTCCCTTTTCACTTTGTAAATTTTGAGATATATAATCACCACATAGTATTTTCTAGATAGCATCGGCAACCACACTAACCGTCTTATTCTCGGGAGGTGTAGCCCATGCAAAGTATGCATAAAAATCAATTACCACCTATGTACTTGTAACCGCTGCTTTTACCGGAGTACGGGATCATTTCAACTATATCAGCTTTCCTCAGATAGTCCTTTGATTATTACTTGCCGTCCTGGCAAATGTCTTCTTGCTGGTCTATGAAGTTCGGCTACAACTTGATCCAAATTACAATATGATGTCTCTTTCACGAAGTTCTTTAATCGCCGATAAAATTTCTTTGTAGTGTGCCCTGTTTCCTGATAACGCAGTAAGTAACTTCAATCTTTCAACTACTTTGGGGTCATCCCAGTACACATAAGGAGATGACCTGAACCTAACTGATGCTCTAGTTCAGACGTTATACTTTTCACTGTGAGCAGGTTTCAAAATATTATATGATAGGTTGAAATTTGCTCAATGACCAGATGTATTGCTTCATATTTCAAAATAGATCTTCAAGTCTTTGGTAGAATATGTGTTCATGTATTTCATTTCCAACAGGCCTATTAACCCCTGTTTTCTTCATATTCAACAGAATCTATTAGAATAATATCTTCATCAATAGTGGAAGGTGAGTTTCCAAATGTTAGTGAATCATTCTTCTTAGGGACACCATATACTGAAAAATAATCTTTGTCATCTTGTCTTAGCAACTTCAATAACTGATTTATCAAGCCTGCAGCCAGCTGTTGGTGATGATAGCACCGAGGCAAGAAAACTTTTTCCATTGTATCCATCACATGCCATAAAATATCCTTGAAAAATTGTTGAGTCAATCTTGCCCGTCTTTAGTTAAAAAACCTGATCGAATTGCATTTCGGGCCTTTATAATGTTTTGTTTAGTTATTATTGGCGCACCTCTGTTTAACCACCAACTGAAGCTAGTGGAAGTTTACTGTACCATTTTATATCTTAATAGATTGTGGGAGGTAACCATTTACAGTTGCTGATTTAAAGCAATGTTTATCGTCCTGTTTCACAAGGATTGTTATATTATTGTTAATTTTTCCCAATTCAGCTCTAACATCAACATTTTGGAAGTTATTACTGAGATGATTTTAGAGTCGAGAGAATTTTATAATAACTTATACTTGTATCTACCACGTTTGGGAAATTTTTTTGAGGCCGATATTCTTCGTTATCGCTGATGTTTACCAAATCTGTACATAGTTGTAATGATGCCAGTACGTCTTGTGCTTGGCTGTTTATTCAAAAATGAATCAAATCCGCTGAGGTTCCGACCACAATACCTGTCACAGTCTTTGTCAACAACCACATATCCATGCTTGCTCATATTAAAGCATTAGCCACATAGGTTTTCAAACTCGCTGACAGATACAGATCGTTCTAAATGTGCCTGAGATTTTTATTGTCCTGTTTAAAGTGAATGTTTCAAGCCGGAATTGGTCTGTAATCAGCTCTTTCGGTGTCCAACTATATATTTGGTACAATGTACTAGCAGAAATAATGTAATAACCTCTGTCTCGCGATACAAAAGAAATTTCGTATATTATTTTGATTATACACGAAACATCATGAAACACTAACACAGAATTTGGTAGAGTTTCACTATGCGAAGGCACATTCAAAGCGTTCCATTCGTCTTTAGTTGAATTCCTATTAAACCCACGCCTACCACCTCACAAAGATTTTTTTCATCTTAGATTGTTTATTTCGTTCACTTCCAGTCTGTTCTGCTTGTATTATTCTTTATTCTCTTGAATTTCAGCTGGCACTTCATAACCATGAGAATCTATGTATGCTCTTTGGTATGCTTTACAAACTATTTTAATTATTTTTATAGTTATATAATGTAACTGATATATACCTGTATCCCCTGAATGTTTCATGACATATGTCCCTCGTGGAATGATTCTTAAATACTGTGTTCGACACGACTAGTTTAAATTTTTTTACAAAAATCTAACAAACTGCTTCCTCGCTTATTTCTTTCACCCGCACCAAGGCTTCCTACAGTATTCCCCTCTTTTCATTCTCCAGCCATAACATTCCCAACCCCAACCGTGAGCTGCTCGCTGAATCCGGTACGGCAGTGGCAGGGTTTCACTGGTCAACCATCTCACTGGCAGGCCGG